>JAJIZL010026466.1:0-95289 GCA_023969395.1 Amblyomma maculatum
TTTCACATCCGTCAATGCTGGCATCTACATATACAATTATTGAGCCTCGGGGAAGTTTGGTGTCTTGCTCTGCGATCCTTTCACGAAGTGATGCCGCATAAGATGTGGTTAGTCTATGAAGGCCAGTAGGTTTGTTTTCGCTCAGCTGAACAAAATTCCATGGAGAAAGAACTGGCAATGGCTGCGGTTACTATGGTGTGCGATGTAGCATAGGCTCGGAGTGCTCGCGGTGAGTGCGAAAGGGTCGCCTTAAAGCTACGAGCATCACGGCGTTCCTGTACCAGTTAATCTAATGTGTTGAGTTCTGCATTCTCTTGTAGTGCCACGACCTGTGTAATTTGGGGGAGACAAGTGATGGTTTTCATAGTCTCTCTATTTACTGCTTCTAGACGATCCCATTGACATTTTGTCAAGGGCTGAAACTGTGCTTGATAAATGAGGGATAACCGCAGAACCGCTGTCACCAAATGCCGTGCGACGTGGGGGCGAGCGCCACCGGATTTAGGAGCAATACGTCTTATCAGGCCCACGGTCTGTATCGCCTGCTTTTTAGCTTGAAAAAGCCAAATGATTCCCGTTCCCTTCTGATGAATCGACTATCCCAAAATTTCCAACGTCTCACTTTCGTGAAGGGGGATTTCAGATATTTGGAGACGGTTCGGCATCGCCGCGAGTTTACGGCAACCCCAGCGGTTGGCGCCAACATGAACATAGTTTTGATTGTGGAAAGCTCTATGCCGACAGATTTAACATAGTGGGCAGTATTGTCCACGGCTGACTGCAAGGCTGCCGCTTGAGTAGGCAGGTCATGGTGTGTGCACTATACCGCAATGTCATCAGCATAGAGCAAAAGTTTACTTCAGGTACATTGTGTCAGCGCCATGCAGGAGGAATGAAGGCAATGTTAAACAACGTTGGTGACAGTACCGAGCCCTGGGGCCCACCGCCAACAGGGACAAATAAGCCGATGGAGCCGCCATTAAGCCGTGTTGCAAATCTTCAGTTTTCAAGGAAGAATTTTACGAAATTTGCTTCCCCGCGCAGCGATGTCCAGCGAGCCTACCCCCGAAGAACGCTGGTTTCAGTTTTCCCGCTGGGGGCTTGGCAATCGGCCCTGCGCTGCCCATGAGGATCTCGCAGCAGATGGCGAAGGGCGAGCCCTGGGCGACGGTGATCGAGATTGCCGCAGACGAGACGGAACACCACGGCGCTGGTCATAGAGGAAATCTTCAACGGCTCGGGGCCGTTCGCCGTAGCGAGGCCGCAGAGAATCGGCGGAAAAACCTTCGAGGCCCAGTCGACGGTAGCGACAACGCCGATAGACATGTCCTGGTTCGCCGCAGTGAAAGCATAAAGGCCGTCGGTCGGGGGTACGCCACTCGTCTGCTTTCCGTCTAGACTGTCGGGAATCCGTTACGTACTGGATAACGGGGGCCGGTGTTGTTGGTGCAGCTACGTTAGCAGGAATGAGGGTCGGCGACTGGGGTGGCGAGTATTGTAGCACCTCGGCGTATGTGGGACGCTGGCACTCAGGTGGCGCAAGAGGAGGAGCAGGGTGAGGTTCACCGCTTGGAAACGAAGGCGGGAGCGCTTGCTGCACTTCGTCGCGGACAACGCTCGCAATGGAGGTAGAAGCTGGTTGATGTGCGCCATACAGCAGTCTGAGTTCGTCGCGCACAATCGAACGTACGAGCTCACGTAGCGCCGATGCGTCCATGCCATGCGATGGTAACTCGGCAGAGACGGAGGTGGCGTGGACGGTACGATTCTGTGCCGAAGCTCGCTGCTGAAGCACTCTTTCTATTGTGGATGTTTCCGCAAGGAATTCTGCGACAGTTTTCGGTGGGCTGCGCACCAGGCCAGCAAAAAGCTGCTCTTTAACGCCAAGCATAAGGTAGCGCAGCTTTTTGTCCTCGGACATTGTAGGGTCTGCCCGCTTGAAGAGGCGTGTCATGTCTTCGATATATGCAGCGACCGTTTCGTTGGACATTTGAACTCGAGATTGGAAAGCGCGTTCGGCCCGTTCGCGGCGATCTGAGCTACCGTAAGCAGCCGCAAGATGACGCTTGAACTCACTCCAGGACAGACAGCTGGTCTTCATGGTTCTCGAACCATGTCCGAGCGCCATCTTCAAGGCTGAAGTAGACGTTGCGAAGCCGGGCGGCGTCATCCCAGAGGTTGAAGGTAGCTACCCTTTCGTAGTGCTGCAACCAGTCGTCGACGTCTTCATAGGTGTCCCCGTGAAAGGTCTTTGGGACGCGGGGGTTCTGAAACGTCACGTAAGTAGGGGCCGCTCCAGGCATTGCGACGACGTCGTGGCTGCCGGTAGTCATAGCCGATGGGGAAAACTCAGGTGGTAGGCCTCGTTGCCTGCGGCTGGTGCGGTGAACAGGCGTTTCTTCGAATATATGACCAGCACTCCTGCTTAGCGGAGGGGTACGGGACATCAGACCTGACCTCCACCAGATTTGTCACGATATTGGCGACTAGGGCTGGGCTATCAGAGCCGGTGCAGGTGGAATTATAAGGTCCAAGCTTTAGGTACGTCCTTCTAGTCCGGAGCCGACTCACTTCGTCCTTTTTCTCCGAGCGCCACTTCAACGTCTTTCGCTGCGAGCGCCCCCTGGCAATATCATGTTGTCCTCATTGCAGAGCTGTTCGCGGTTGATTATACGTATTGAGCTTAAGGTGACAAAGACGGTTGAAGGTAATGGTTACAACACGATGCATTTAGGCGGACCTTATTGATGCAGTTTGGTGTCCTTTAAACGATATGTAATAGAGCTTATGCTTATAAATGCTGTTTGCATGTCATTTATTCTACGGAAACTGTCTGACGCAGTTGCCCGTCTGTTCAATCTCGTCTTGCCGACACATAGAACGAGATTACCTCCCGCTGTTCTGTTATAACAACAGCTGCAGACGGAGCTAAGCTGAACTTGTATTGTTTTAAACATGAAAATAAATCAACACCGTGCCAAAGTACGTATTATAAATACAAACTGCAAAGCGATACCTCCACAAGTTCTTGAAGAATGTTGAAAACAGAAACTGTAAACAAATAGATGCTCATTGTGAAATTATTGTTCAAGTCAGAAATAAGTTACAATCTTGTCTTTTCCTATGTACACGATGCTTTTATGACCTTTTCTGTAAGCGTTTAAGCTTTTGGTGAATGTATGAGTATCTTTTCGTTAAGTTGACGGAAATAAAATTCTTCGGCACAGACCGAAATTGGCATTGATAGTTATTTCACAAGGATAAGTTTGTCGGTAAGCGAAAGCGCAAATATGGCTGCATGATAAGCTGCCATCTGATAAGCGAATTACAAAGAAGTTTATCCAAGGAACATGTGGAGGACGCGCGAAAGATGCGCCTTGGTTGGCAGAAGCCGTGGAGGAAGAGGGGACGTTACGGGGTTGGTTAGCCGGCCGCTCGAAGTTACGGTGTTTTTCGTCCCTCTCCTCTCCGCACCGCTTTCGCTCATTGGACATTCGACACGTCCTACCGGCTGTAATGTCCGGCTCTACGTAGGGCCGAACATTTCCAGCACAGTACCAATACTGAGACCCAAGTTAGTACGGACTGCAAATGCTAGCTGTATTTTGATTTTCATATTAAGGCATGGAGATGAAAAACAAATTCCTCACAAAATTGATCTTTCTTCAAGTGCTCTCTATATTTTTATTTATTTTTTCTTTATTTATTTACAGTGGGGCAAATTTGAAATACAGTACCACAAAGAGCTCCAGCAAAAGGAAGGCTTCATAAAGTTTAAAAACGCTTTAGGTTAGCCTGTTTGCTTAAACCTGGCATCCATTAAGGTTTCCCACTTTAGCCATTATAGATGGCGATCAGGTTTTTGACACCTTCAATGAAATACTCGTTCGCGGAGTGAGCATCCACGTCCGTGTGTCCCACAGCCACTCTCGGTTTCCTTACACTGTGGATGCAAAACAACATGAATAAGTCCTATGACACACCCCCTTGATTAGGACGGGTAGGAAACATACCATATGGTTTCATTGGCAAGCCCTTTTTTAAAGTCCTCTGCAGCTTATCCCACAGAAAGACTGCATTGTAGCAGGAGAAAAAACATATGGTCTATGGTTTCCGGCCTATGGCAAATCAAGCAGTCCACTGACCACGGGACAAAGACATCTTGTACCACAATATGTCTCTTACACAATGTACCACTGTGTAAGAGGGCTGACGACGGTACTAGCATCTTTTTAACCCTTTTTAAGACATCCTTACCTTCCGCGCCACAGAATAATGATAGATACAACGGCACTGGCATCATTACATCAAGAAGGTCCTTATACAGTCGTTTTGTTTACAGCGCTTAACTATTTCATTGATAACCTCATTTTTAAAATGTTAAAGGAGGCCACAATCTCGCGCGAAAAATCAGTCTTCTGTGTTTGATGCTGCTAGAGGCCCCCGAAAATTCAGGTAAGTCTTGGCTCAGTCGGTTGGATTATTGCGTAATCTAACCGACCCTTTTCAAGTGCCCTCTATGACCATACTTAGCTCCTAACTTAGGTTGTATTACTGCAACCGCAATTTGAAGGTTCAGCTGCATGGGTGCAGCCAATCGTACATACCACGGCAGCTGATTTTAGTTAAGGAAGAAAACAATGATAAAGAATAACGACAAATGAAAACTGCTCCAGGAATTGAGTTGAAGACTGTGGGCACGTAGTGATTTATCATAAAGTGGCTATAATTGATGGCAATTTTGTAGAAAATTCTAAACAGAGTGTGTTTGTTAGAAATATTTTCATAAACTCATTATTATGGGCATGATAGATAATAATGAGTTTATAGATGAAAAGCCGCACTCGAGAAAATGTTCGAGACGTAATTTTCCCGCACCATTTCACTAGTAATGACTTCGCGGCAAATGTCATCTACCCCTGTATAAGATATCAAAGTCGAATGACAGCGTCTTCATACGTGGTTTCATTCGGAGGGCGCTCTCTTATTTTCAACTAAATCTGCGTCGGAGCCTACGATGGTATTTCCAGCTGCCTTTACGTGGCTATAATTGCTTGCTTCCCTCGACATCTAAGCTATGCGGCATTATTTCAGGGCGCCAAATTGGTTGACAGCCCCGCTCAGGATGACTATATCTGAATGCGACACTGAGCGCTACATTGAGCGATAGGCATAGAACATGTGGTGGTGGTAGGGAAGATGTGGATATAATCTTTATTTCATATGTCCAAGATTTATCTTTCACTTGATTCTAGACACTCATTTTACACATATTCTTCTGCCCCTTATTTCTATTTAAAATGAGAATGATTTGAATAGAGCAAAATGAAGTGGTAAAACTACCCATTCTTATGCTGTCCTCTGTTCTCAAGCTACCTGGGCTCACACCATAAACTCTCTTATCGAATATAGAGTGCGAATGAGTCTGCGATTGCCAATCAGTCCGTACCTATACAAACGCCTGCGAGCAAAAAGTGGTGTTAGCGCAAGCCCGCCTCGAGAAGCAGCCGTTACACTACCTTTTCCACCGCCAGACATCGCATTGGAGTTGTTAAAACAACTTTATGAAATCTGCTTGATGCGCACAAAGCCATTGGTCCTATTGAGACGTAGCTATACCTCGAGAGGAGGCTGAGAACATGGTTATACAATTTCAAGCATCAAAGTATGCATATGGATATGCTGATTTATGTCAAGCGCTGTCAGTTCTTGATTGGCCATACCAATATTACATGCTGCTCAAATGAATATGTTGCTGAACAAAGGTCATTATCATTGTCATTAAATATTAAACATTAAATACCCCGGGTGGGGTTGTTGCATAAGTGGGAAGTAAAACATAAAAATAACAGTTGTTGATGGTCTAAACAACTGCAACATGACTGTACCTTCTACTTGCGAATTTCTATTTATAGTGCTACATAAGTGGACTGGGGCATTATATATGAAGTATCGATACCATGATATGTTGTTGCAAAAATTCTGAGATTTCATTTGGCTTACCCCCTTTGTATTCCTGATATAATCCAAGAATTATTCAGTGTTTTGGTAAATTTTCTGATTAAAGCTTCATATTAACGATCTAAATGATGACATTACACATATTGCACTGTATAGATTTTATGTCCCCCTTACACAATGCCTAATGGGCCTGTAAGGTATTTTCAAAAAATAATAATAATAATAATATACTGATATACGTTCATTGATGGTGCTATGATGAGCGACTGCCCTGTTTATGCATTTTCCTAAACATTTCTGAACCACCAACTTTTCTAGCAGTTGCACAAAAGAAGGGAAGAAAACTTTTTAATGTACATATTGTAACGAGTACAAGACAGCGGACACTGATCCGATCAGTTCCACACACCGCACTGTTTCGTTAGCTGTTTTCTCGGTTCCGAGAGGCACGCGGCGTTACCTCCCCTCCCCCCTCTTCGAAAGCGGCAACTCGACGCTGGGAGTGTCCTCAAGCTATATGCACACAGGAGAAGCAGAGAACCCTGCACACGCGCAGAAGTTCACTGCCTTTCATCATACGGTTTCATTCGCACTACATGAACAGTTTCAGCACTTGAGCGCTGCCGTATTGAGGGCTGTTGAACCCGAGGAACAACTTCTTAATCACGTTACGAAGACGTCGAATCACTTCATATGGCCCAAAGTAACGGCAACGTAACGGAGAGTCCTCGACGGCGCACTGGTGTCGACACCCATACAAGATCGCCAGGCTGGTAGTGAACGTCTCGGTGTCGGAGGTTGTACCGACTGGCATCGCGGTGTTGTTGATGTTGAATACGGCACCGTGCGAGCTGGCGCGCTTCTTCGGCCGGCTGCAGAAATATGTCAACGTAGGCATAGGCGTTGGTGGAATCATCGTCGTGATTTATGGGTAGCATAGCATCCAACATTGTTGTGACGGGACGACCGTAGACTACCTGGAATGGCGCAAGACGGGCTGTCTCCTGTTCAGCCGTATTGTATGCAAAAGTTACATACGGAAGGGCTTCATCCCACGTGTGATGCTCAACGTCGACCTACATCGAAATCATGTCTGCAAGTGTTCTGTTGAGGCGTTCAGTAAGTCCGTTTGTTTGAGGATGGTAAGCACTAGTCGTACAATGGCTTGTGCGGGTAAGACTGAAGAGAGCCTGCATAAGTTCAGCTGTAAAGGCTGTACCGCGGTCAGTATTAATAACCGTTGGGGCACCATGGCGCAGTACGATGGTCTTAAAAAACAACCGGGCTACTTCTGCAGCAGTTGCACGGAAAAGTGCCTGTGTCTCGGCAGATCGCGTTAAGTAGTCCGTCGCCACTACTATACATCTGTGCCCTGATTCGGACGTTGGGAAAGGGCCCAGCAGATCCATACCGCTGGAAAGGGGCTGTTGGCGGAGGTGTCGGCTGAAGGAGCCATGCAGGCTTCAGCGGAGGTGTCTTTCGCCGCTGGCAATCTCGGCATTTTCTCACGTACTGCTGGACTGAAGGCAGTAACTTAGGCCAATAGTACTTTTACCGAATGCGTGCTAATGTTCGCATCGCATGAATCCTAAATGTCGAGCCGAAGGCTTATCGTGGCATGCGTGCAAGATTTCTGGCCGGAGGTCGGATGGCACAACGAGAAGAAAGGTTTCCTTGTGCTGAAAGTTTCTCTTATATAGGACGCGATTGCGAATGCTGTAGGAGGATAAACCCCGTACGAAAACACGTAGGACAGCTACATCAAGGCCTTCGAGGTGCTCAATAAGCGGGCGTGAACCAGGGTCAGCCCGTTGACGATGGGTCATGTCGATGGGTGGTCGTGACTGCAGCAAGAAACGGGAAGTCGTCGTCTTCGCTGTCGGGAGGAGCAGTATCAACTGGTGCACGCGACAAGCAATCGGCGTCATTGTGCTCGTTGTGCACCTTGCAAGTCGCCTAGAGGAGTCTTTGAGGTTGGCTAGCCAGCATAACGAAAGGTGGTCGCTCACAGCCCTAAAAGGTCGGCCGTAAAGATAGGGTCGGAACTGAGTTATCGCCCAAACTACCGCGAGATATTCTTTTTCCGTGGTTGAGTAGTTTGCCTCTGCTTTTGAAAGAGAGCGACGTGCGGAAGCGATAACTTTCTCAGTGCCATTTTGCAACTGAATCAGAATGGACCGAGTCCAAAATTACTGGCATCGGTATGAATATCCGTTGCAGCATTTTCCTCAAAATGGGCAAGTATCGGGCGGCCTGCAGTCGTCGGCGCAACTTGTTCAAAGCATCCTCTTGATCATCTTGCCACGCAAAAGGAACATTGTATCTGGTAAGAAGCGTAAGAGGCTCGGCAATCACTGAAAAAGTCTCTACCAAACGCCTGTAATAGGCGCAAAGCTCCAAAAACCTTCTAACGGACTTTCTGTCGGTTGGGAGCGGGAAATTTTTCACAGCACCAGTCTTGTCGAGATCTGCTTTCACGCCCTCAGAACTAATAACATGGCCAAGAAAGCGGAGCTCCTGGAATCGGAAATGCCACTTCTCTGGTTTTATCGTCAGCTGGGCTTAACGCAGCGCCTGTAGTACCATTCGCAGCGGGTCAAGGTGCTCCTCAAAACTAGCCGCGAAAATGACATCGTCGAGATGCACTAGGCACGCTTGCCACTTCAGTCCAGAGATAACGGTGTCCATCATTCGCTGGAAGGTTACTGGTGCAGAACAGAGACCGAAAGGAAGCACTTTAAATTCATAAAGGCCGTCGGGGGTGACGAACGCTGTTTTCTCTCTGTCCCTTTTGTCCACTTTTATCTGCCAGTAGCCATTCTTGAGGTCAAGCGACGAGAAATATTTGGCATTGCGTAACCGTTCCAATGCGTCGTCGATGCGTGGGCGCGGGTATACGTCCCGTTTCGTTACCTGATATAACTTACGATAATCAACGCAGAAACGCAAGGTGTTATCTTTTTTTCTTCATCAACACTACAGGCGAAGCCCAGGGGCTGGTAGACGGCTGCACCACATCGTCGGTAAGCATTTCCTGCACCTGGCTTCGAATAGCCTCTCGTTCCGTTGACGACACTTGGTATTGGTGTCGGGAAATCGGCTTGGTCTCCGCGTCAACCATAATGCGGTGTTTGGCTACTATGGTACGCCCAACTTTCGAAGAGGTTGCAAAGCATCCAGCAAATTCCTCAAAGAGGTCTAGGAGTCACCGCCGCTCAACCACCGACAGATTGATAGAATGTCGGGTGCATTACATCTGGCTGGCGACGGCGGCGCCAGAGTACTGATGTTCGCTGGCTCAATAAAGTCGGAAACATACGCGATGACCGTTCCTTTCGCAATGTGCTGAAACTCCGTCCCGAAATTCGTAATCCGGAGCTTCGCACAACCGTCCCGCAAGCCAACAAGTCTTCTTGCAGCGCAGATCCCTTTCTCAAGAAGCAGGCCCACGTTCCTCTCTGCCAGTACGTCGCGGTCGCATGATGAGTCGCTTTCTATCAAGACCATAATGCTGCACCGTGGCGGGACCGTAACGTCAGCAGCTTTAGTACGTAAGGCGGGCGTTGATGAACCGTCGACGCTAGATCTCGTAATTGCTTGGCTTGGCGAAAACGTCACTCATGATTCTTGCAAATTAAAGTCGCAAACATAAATAAATCCGTCAATTGGAACTCCCGCAACGCATCTTCCCGCCGGGGTAATAAGGTGTCCCCCTGCCGTGCGGATCTGAGGCCCAATCCACTGGGTTAAAACTTTCTTTAATTTCCTGGCTAACCCACTGCTCATAACTTAATAGTCCGCCCCCGTATCAACTAAAGCTGTAATAAGAAAATCGTCAAGAGAAACCGGTATGTTAGAAACTGCGCACTCAGATTCATCGTTACATGACGCCGTCTGATGGCCATTATCTTGTACTAAACTTGATGTAGGATGTTCCGCACTTCGCTCGTCAGAGCAGGTCGCTGTTCCTAGTTTTCTCGACGGCTCGGCGAGCGGTCGGTGCGGTATGTAGAGGGCCGTGGACTTCGAGAACGATAACGGCAAGGGATAATGACACGGGACCCGTATTGTGGGATGTCTGGAGGATTCGTATGCGTCGACAGGTACTCCTCGATTTTGGGTGGTCGTTCACCTCTCCGAGGACATCGTGCACGCGGATGGAAGCCACGAAGTCCGGCGCGGCGGTACGGACAAAACCTTAACATGCGACTGGCCTCACCACAGTGGTAACAAAGGGGCCGATTGCCAGGGGCACGCCAGACGCACGTCTTCCGAAACCGTGCTTCGGCTAGAAGAGGAGTAAGGCGTGGGCTTGGATCAAGATTAGGGGTGTTCACTCTGGCTCTGGGAGGGTCGTACTCACTATGGTGCTGGTTTAGATGAGGCACAGTGGGGTTCACTCTTGGAGGATCACAGAGGTTACGCTGCTGAAGCACGGACGCGTACGTTGGTACACTCGGTGGCTGTGGCTACACATCAGGCACAGACGGTTCAGGGACAGCTGCCTAACTTCTTCGCGAACGACCTCCGCGATTGATGGAAGCCTCGACGACGACGTTAGTCACTGTAGGTGTATATGTCTCAGCTCTTCTCTGACCACAGATGGAATAAGCTCTCTTAAGGCATCATCAGAACCGCTGAAGCCGGAACCATAGATGGCCGGTGATATGGCGGACGCGTTACGGTTATATTGCTGAGCCCTGTGTCGAAGTGTTTGTCCTATAGTGGTGGCCTCCGTTAGAAAATCGGATGCCGTGCCAGGTGGATTGCGCACAAGTCCAGCAAATAGTTTTTGTTTCACTCCGCTCATTAGGTGGCGCACGTCTTCACCTCTGACATATTTGGATCAGCACGCCTAAAAAGGCTTATCATGTCCTCATAGTAGACTCCAATACTCTCAGTAGGGGCTTGGATGCGAGGTTTCAGCGCCGACTCAGCACGCTCTCTTCGTTCGTTGGCGGTGTAGGTCGCCAACAGCTGGCGACGAAAGAGGTCCCATGTTGATAGTGTCGTTTCGTGGTTCATGAACCACGTCCGCGCTGAATCGTCGAGAGCAAAGTACACATTATAAAGCTTCCTTTGCTCATCCCAGCCGTTGCAATTGGCGACCCGTTCGAATCGGTCCAGTTAGCCTTCAGTGACCTCATAAAGCTCGGCATGAAAGGACGGTGGCGTTCGAGACTGGGGGACTAATAACTGGTGTGAAGACTCCCTGTTAGTCGCAATGTTCGTGTTGGATCTATGCATGTTGACCACAGGCGTGCAGGAAAGAGGCCCGAACGCTGGCGACTGTCTCGAAGGCGGCGGCTACAACTGCGATGAACCGGTGTCAAATCTGTGCTGGCTCTCGGTTTCCCTTGAGGGATTAACTCAGCAAAAAGGGGAATCGTACCCGGCTGCTCCATCAGAAAATGTAACGAGTACAAAACAGCGAACACTGATCCGATCAGTTCCACACAAAGCACTGTTTCGTTCTCTTCTTTCTCGGTTCCGAGAGGCACGCGGCAATATTCGTCTTGTGCACGTTGCACATGATACAGAGTTATACTAATCTTCCCATCCTCTGGTTTTCGGAATGTAATCATGACCCCTAGTAATGTGCCTCCAACGGCTTCTACTATTTTGGAGTTGTTAAGCACTAATGTTTGTGCTCCCGTGGCTGCAGCTGGCACTATAAGCTTTGCCATTAGTGATCATTGTTCAATATTCGTGGCTTTTTCGCACTCCACTCGTCGAGAAAAGGCACAAGTGCCCATAATTGAGTATCAAAGCATCAGTAATTCTAGCTTGGACGTATTCCGGAACAGGATTCAGAACAACGACTGGTCTGAAGTTCGAAAGCGCGCACGACAGATAACGCGTACGACACATTCATGTCTATGTTTCTGAACATTTACAACTCTCGTTTTCTTCTAAAAAACTTTAAGCTTCATAGGCGTGTGCGAAAACCTTAGATCCACCCGGAAACAATTCATTATATTTCTTCAAACGAATAAACTCAACAGCGCATTTTTAAAAACAAAGGACACATCAGCGTTTGCAGCATTCAAAATCTTCGCATAAAAATTACGGCCCAACTGAGAAAAGCAAAGGCACTATTACCAACAAATGTTCAGTGAAGTGTGTATGGGTCGACCAGACCAAACCTGTCAAATTATCAGTGACGCCCTTGTAACGTGCCCTAATCGCCCTGATATGCTCGAGATCATCATTGACGGTGAACCAGTTTCTGGATCTGCATTATCTGACCGCTTTAACGCCCACTTCGCTGCAGACCAAAGAAAGGTTCCTCACTTAGCAAAGTTTCCTGCTGCCTATAGATAAATTCCACTGTGATCATATTTTTAAAACACACAGATGAATATAAAGTGTCTGACATGTTTCTACGCTTGAAGAATTGTGAAGCCCTTGACAATGACAGCATCCAGATTAAACCAATCAAACACGTCCTTAATCTGTTATGTGTGTACGTAGTGCATAGATTTAATCGTTCACTACAATCTGGCACGTTTCCTAACGACACGAAACGTGCAAAATTCTCCGTCATATTCAACGGAGGTAACAGGAACGATGTAAGCAACTACAGACCCATATCTATAATTCCAATCTTTTCAAAGGGTCTTGAGAAGATTATTCTCACCCGACTAGGTGGTTTTTTTACTAAGCACAATATTTTATCAGACTGTCAGCATTGTTTTCGTAAGGCTGGGTCAGCTGAATTGGCTCTTCTGCAAAAAGAAATCATCATCAAAAAAAGCTAATAAATTAGCACTGGGAATTTATATAGACTTCAGTAAAGCCTTTGATCCAATATGTGCCACAATTCTCCTTAACAAGTTAGAATATTATGGTTTCCGTGGACTAAGAAATAATCATTTGCAGTCGTACCTAACCGGCCAATCCCAGTGTGTTCACATTAATGGCTACTATTTCGCTTTCCAACCGATTTCATCTGGGTCGCACAAGGCAGTACTCTTGAGCCATTTTTATTTATTATCTATGTAATGGTCTGATGCGTACTGATAATAATGCCGTATTTATATTATATGCGGGTGATTTAAGCTTGTTCTTTAGATCAACTAATGAAGCCAATTTGTTTAAAATGGCGAATAGGGCGTTGTTAAAGCTACTGATATGGCCCGAATCAAACAGCTTAGAAATAAAAGGGGAAAAACAAAAGAAATTTTATTTGCGCCTACAAACAAACGTCTGGCTTGTAGTCGTGAGCTAAAATTAGGTATGTGCCACATTTTCCAATCAGATGACATAGGGCAGTCATCCCTATTGCAAAAGCCAGTGCCACTGGGTCCTAGGGCCCCAGCGCCATACTTGATTATGTGCCCAGTATGACGCTGGAGACTGAGACCGGGCATACTGATACACTCCGCACTAGCGGAACTGCTGGCCCGGAGAAAAAAAGCCTGGGATAAAAATTAAAAGCTAAATTGTAACGAAACACCTTATGTACATTAAAAAACGCAAAAAAAAAAAGAAAAAGAAAAAAGAACAGCGGGACTTGGCGCGCTTCGAACTCGGTTCCTCAGCACCTCTACAATTTCTAGCTCTCCCCGCTAACCACTCCACCACGCCGAGAAGGCTTTGAAACATTTTTGCATTTTATGCCATGACCGTATTTATAAGGTTGGGACTGCATGTTTCGCAGTCCACAGGCCATTGCTGCCGCTCTAACAATTACTACTTCTTGATCATTGGAGCTTGCTGCCTGCTCTCACGACTTGCAACTAATCTTCTGGTTGCTTATGCGCGTTATCTTGTGCACTAGAATCATTTTAGCATGAGGAATTTGACATATCGCTGGCAAATTTACCAAGACTGGTTCTTCGGTGGTCCTCTGCTACCGTGGGCGTTATTTTCTTTGAACACAGAGCTTTGGTACAAAGCTTCAAAGCAAAATGTGCGACCAAGCTTCAATACTGGCAAGCGCGGCAGCGACGACACTATTTTGCGTGTAACTAAACCTTATTTGTATGTAAACATTTCGGGAATCGATGCGATGACTGAGTGCTTGGCTGCTTTATACACAGAGAAAGGAGAGCAAAAGCTTGGGAAACGCGCAAGATTTTATGCATTACAAGCGCTGTATGTTTTTTTTTTCTCTCATGAGTCCAACGCTCGGTACATTACTCTATTCCTCGATTTTATTTTTTTCTTTCTGCTGTTTATACTGGGCCGCGGTGCAGACTACGATCGCCTGCGATTGAGCCCGCATTGAACATTTTGGCAGTAATCTTTGTGCTAGGATAACCTTAAGATCAGTTGTGAAGCTTGTTATGCATGGTAGTCCACATTATTCAATTCCAGGTTTAGTTGTACGTTAATCTTTTGTGTGTCATGAGATATCAGAGGCGCGGCGGTTATGCATCTCTCCAGAAGCGCTCGAAACGACCTATAGAAACATGGAAACTCTGGAAAATAGATACTGCCTTTGTTTCCGTACAGGTGCGCAATGACTTCGCAGCAAAAAGCGCTTACTTGAACTATATTTTTCATATGCGCTCCGATGGTCGATTTCGAGTACGCTGTATTCATGTTGGCCTCTGAGGGATGCTAACGGGTTAATGCCGCGGGCAGCACCGGCGATACTGCGACCAGTGCGGCCCCAGCGCACATACAGCGCTACTCCCAGTGCATCGCAGATGCCAGCGACACACCTAACGTTAAAAGGCTAATCCCGCGTTTTTTCCCTATCGTACCAGTACACCCATGTCTTCTCGTTACTGCTCCAGTGAATATCGAAAACCTACAGCGTGGCCAGCAGATCTAGTGCAAAACCAGCGCGAAAATCTTACTGGTTTCGCACTGGAAGACGTTGGGAGACGCTGGTTTTTCCAATAGGGATGTTGAACAAGTGGCTAAAAAAACTTTTATCTGTTCCAGGTGCCTTATTTTTTACAGTGCATTTTTAAAAACAAAGGACAAATCAGCGTTTGCAGCATTCAAAAAACTTCGCAATAAAATTACGGCCGAACCGAGAAAAGCAAAAAAGCATACTATTACCAACAACTGTCCAGTGAAGTGTCTATATGTCGACCAGGCAAATTATCAATGACGCGCTTGAAACGAGCCATAACTGCCCTGATATGCTCAAGATAATCGTTGACGGTGAACCAGTTTCCGGATCTGCATTTTCTGACCGCTTGACCGCATTTTCACCGCCAGACCAAAGAAAAGCTCATCACTTAGTAAAGTTTCGTGTTGCCTACATACAAATTCCACTGAGAACAATTTTATAAAACGCACAGATAAATGTGAAGTGTCTAACACGTTTCTATTTCTGAAGAATAGTAAAGCCTTTGACATTGACAGCACCCAGATTAAACCTATCAAACATGTTCTTGAACCCTTATGTTCATCTTTAGTGGATATATTTAATCGTTCGCTAGCATCTGGCACTTTTCCTAGCGGCATGAAGCGTGCAAAACTCGCCGTTATATTCAAGGGAGGTAACAGGAACGATGTAAACCACTACAGGTGCATATCTTTATATTCTAATCTTTATAAAGGGTCTTGAGAAGGTTATCCTCACCCGACTAGCGGTTTTTTTACTAAGCACAATATTTTATAAGACTGTCAGCATGGTTTTCGTGAGGGCAGGTCAGCTGAATCTTCTCTTCTGCTGCAAAAAGAAATCATCATTAAAAACTTTGAAGCTAATAAAGTAACACTGGGAATTTATATAGACTTCAGTAAAGCATTTCATTCAATATGTCCCACAATCCTCCATAACAAGTTAGAATATTATAGTTTCCGTGGACTAAGAAATAATCATTTGCAGTCGTACCTAACCGGCCAGTCCCAGTGTGTTCACATTTAGACTGCTGTAAGGTCACTATTTGAGCGCTGGGCCCATCCGCTTGAGGGCGCATCCGCCAGGTCCTAATTTATCCTAACAATAGGGCGAACGGAGGCATGCGTCCTCCTCCCGACTGCCGCATAGAATTGGTCAACTTTTGTCGCATGCGTTCTTGGAGGCGCATCGCAAGCTCCTCCTACTTTTTCAAACATGGCCGCCGACCGAGCATAGGCGAAACGAGGCCTAGGTGGACGGTTCCTGTCGATGAAAGATATACTTCATGTCGCTATTGCTCGTTTATTGAGATTATTCAAAGCGACTTGGAAGTTTGCCTTGCCATGCGCACAAGCATCGAGTGACAGTTTCCCATTTGAGTTGACCTGCATCGAGTTGACAAGTGGCCGACAAACCTACGGAAGATGTCCATACTACTGCTACACAGTTGCGGTGCCTGGACGGGATTATTTGGAGCCGTTTGTGATTGCTGCAGGATTTTCACGGACAGCATCAAGAAGCAGCTTCCCGCAGTCAATTAATTCTCTGTGCGCGTAGACTGTTTCACAGCAGCGACAATTAATGGGATTGTAGCGAAAGTGATACGTTCGGAACGACTGCTGTTTTGTCAAGTTGGTGAAATCGCCTGCAAGTATATCTGTTACCAGCGAAAAGATCAGTGCACACGCTTTGTTTTCCTAATGTTGATATGAATTTTGAGCTTTGCTAGTCGGATTCATTCGTCTGCGTGCAGCGATCGTGAGTATACGATGTTGTTCGTGTTACGTGCCGATCACTGATATCAATCGTGTTTCCTGTATGGGCTGTGCTTCAGAACTGCCGCGGGTGTGAAGTGCCCATTCTGAAAATAGTGTTTTACGTGCGCGAAACGAATTTGGCTGTACGGAGAAGCGTCGGGAAGTCGGCACCAATCTGCTGCTTGATGCTTCGTGAAGTATGTTTGCGTTGGTTGCTTTTTATCGTTGCTTCGTGTGATGTCTTGTTGTACTCCGAATGCTCTCATACCAAACGTGCGCGGACGGCATTGCGGTTAGTGTTCTTGGCCTCAATATATATAGGTATGAGTTGCGGGCACTCAACCACGGCGGGCTTGTAACCAAGTTCTAGTGCCGAGAAAAAAAGACAAAACGCATTCTTGTTTGTGAATGGAACGATTACCGTAGAAATGGCTGAGAAAGCTAAGAATGTCTGTAAGAATTTTTAGGACAAGTTTAATAGATTGGGCAGTGTTATATAGTAACGAAAAGTACAGACACAACCTGAAATGAATGCCATTTTATGTGTTATTCAATTTCTCTTTTGGAGCAGTATAAGGGTAGAAGGATGGAAGTTTCCTGCACTTTGTGCCCGACAGTCCTCATGATATTCTCATTTAAAAAAACTCGCACTGTGAATCATAATAATAAAGAGTAAGAGTACCTGCAAGCAAGATCTAAGTAGAAAACCACCTGAACGAAAGTGTAGAGGGCTTCATGGATTCAGCTTTATCATGCGGCTCACAGAGCATAGTGTGAATCTTGAGGTGCAAATACATGGCACAAGGCAAATGTTTACATCTAGCACGCCTTAAGCTGCATGCACTAACACTTCATGAGAGTGATGAATGCTGGTGCTCTCAAGTATGACTCAAGGGGCAAAGATTTTAGGCATATTCATAGCAGAAATTAATGAGTAGAAGGTATGTAATACCTCTGTCACACGAACTCTTTCGATCCTCATTGAACTCGATCTGCATTCAACTCGTGCAATCGCGCCCGAGCCTGCTTGGATCGAAGCTGTTTCTGAGCGCGCTTGAGTTTTGAAGCACATGGGAGAGCGGGCGTCACAACCTCGATGTCGCCTAATGCACACGAAGGAAGCTTCTCAGTGGTCATTCAAAACGACCGTGCAGCACCGGATGCTTCAATGCTTCCTGAAAACCTCAATGAGGATCACAAGTGTTCGCCTCGCAGAGGTATAAGATTGAGCAGGTAATTTCAGACTGAGTTTGCTAAGAAATGGGCTGCTACCACAGCTCTTTCAAGTGAATTACAATGAAAACCCAAAGGTATATGCAGAAAATAGCATCTCATAAGCTTTTGTACTCTCAAGACAGGCAGTTTGCACATGTAAGCACTTCAGACATCACGTGAAATTCTATGAACAGCTGACCAGCTGCAAGGAATTTGGCTACAAATATTGTTTTCTAATATACACTTCCCTCTTTGTCTTATGAACAGCCAAAAAATGTTTTTCGTAATGGCAATAACATGCACCTATTATTTATGGCAGATCTCCTGCTGTCATTGATTCATTTGTCTTTTTTATTTTTACTTCTTAATTCTTTCCGTGTTTGAAATTGCCTACAAGTGTTTGATTCGTTTGGAAAGCTCACTAGACATATCTTGCTTTCTGAATGCTGAATTAAAGTTCGATCTGTGCAGGTAGTCGCGCTTGTTCCTCTCCCTGTAGTGACCATGCATGCACGCACTTGTCCCTGCAACGTGTCCATCATAAATATTGATTGTGGCTCGTGTGTACTGTGCCTGAAAACGGGCTTCGGTGCGATGTGACCTTTCTGGAAACTATTTTGCATTAATGAAATGATCTCCACAGTTTATTTCCTGATGTGACTACAGAAGCATCGGTACCACTCAGTGGCTTGATTCTTCATGAAGTATAATTCTTGCATTTATAGCTAGATTATAGCAAGCCTATCTTGTCTGTGGCACGTCGTGTTTTGATTACTCGTTATGTTGTGGGTGCTGACATCATGATGGTGTGCCAACAGCACTGTTATTTTCTTGTATCTCTACAAAGGGTATATATATATATATATATATATATCATGGGTACGAAGGGTTTGGTGCTGAGCCAAAAACAAGAGGCGAGATTCGTGTCCCAATAGAGCACATGCCGTGTAATCAACTTCTTTCTGTCGTTCTACCCTTGACCCAACAGAGCAAGGTGCCATCAAACGAATGGCTAAGAAAGATGGTAACGCCCATTATAAAAGAAATGAATTGGGCAATATTATGGCGCAGAATGAAATAAAAAGTAGAATCTGAAAGGAATTTTCAAACTTGCTAAACATTCTTTCAGTTGCAATGATGTAACTGTATACAGGTACTTGCACACTTTTGCCGCAGGCCACTGCATAACATGTCAGTGGATACCAGCTCACTGTGGCATTAAAGCCAATGAAAAAGCATATAAAGCGGCTCGCAAAGGTCACCAACATCAAAGATACATTAGGACCTTCTTCACGAAATCTGATGCATCCCAACTGGATAAAATATTTGCTTCCGAAACAAAGTATCGACTTTGGAGCTTGCCGATGCATCACTACCAATTTTTTTATTCTGTTGACCCATATCTAAAATCAAGACTTCCTCCGAAAGATTCTCGCCAACTAGAAACTCTTTACCACCGACTTCGTCTAAACTGTGCATACACAAATGAATTGCGCTACTGTTTCGGTGAAATGAACAGCCCGTATTGTGACAACTGTGGCTCGATTGAAACTGTGGAACATATCCTACTTGAGTGCACTGCGTACGCTGACGAGCGTACAAACCATGAACACTGCATGGAGAAGCTCTCCTTACTGCCTTTAACAATTAACAGTGTTTTAGGTCCCTTAGCCTGCCCTGGGCAACAGAGACTCGCGATTAACTTTTTATTTACATATTTGAAAGACATTGCACTCCTTGAGAAACTCTAAATTCACCTCGCATGTTTCCCTCGGGCATTTTGCAAGCTGTGAACTCGATAAGTACATTTGTCGGATCATGCATTTCATTATTTGATTTTATATCTTTACTCCACGAAGCACCTTAACACGCATAATATGGCCGTGTTTTATCTCCTCCTTCAATTCTATTATTTCCCTCACCATTCTTTTTTCAATCTTTCCCTCCCAAATTCCCCTACCCACACAGAGTAGCATGCCAGCGAAATCTAAATGCCGGCAAAATTATGTTTTTTAATTAAAGTTTCTCTCTCTCTTATCAGGGCAGAGCCCTTGATCACACTAAGGGGAGACAAATTCTAATAATGAGTTGCTACTGAGCAAGATGAATTTTCAAACAAGTTTTCTTGAGACTAAACTATGAAGGTTTGGCAGTGTCAACCCTCTATAGCATTATAATTAGTTTAGAATCCTGTCGCACAACCGCATTGCGTTTCATTGCATTGAGCTGCATAAACAGATGTTTCTTGAGAATGTTAAATGCTGCTGCTTAGTGTAGCAATAAAATGGAAATTACTTGGAAAGAACCAAATGTTGAGGAGAACTAGAATGGGGAGTATAAACATTTATTTTCTGGCCTCAAAGACCAGTATACTGGTAGCAGACGTGAGATGCTACGATCGGGGATATGCATATAGCAGCTTAAGCTTGTAGCTACAGACAGGCAACATTCATTTTTTGTTCATGGTATAGCATGAAGAATTCTGGATAAAATATCCTTTGCTTTGTTCAATTTTCTGGTCTCAACCAGAGCATTGCAGCACTACTATAAGGCAACACAAACAGCCTGAAATCTCATAAAAGCCATGTTAGACGCACCTAAAATCATTCGAGTGCTTCTAACTACTCCACAGATGTGGTTGTCAAGTGAAAATTTATGCAGTGGTGTTAGCATGTACCTAATTAGCAATCGCGGACTGACCAAATGCTTAGTGCGCTTCACAACTCCGGAACACAGCACCTACAGCATGTTATGTGTCCTCTCTGAGCAGTGTACTTCTCTTTTCCTGTTTAGCTCACTGGGTATACTTGTAATGTCCCCCTAAATGAAGCTGTCACTGTACACACCCATTGCAAGGACCTCTTTTTATAAAAAATTCCACAGAGCCTGTCCGCACATGCAACACTGCACAAGTGTGAAGAAGTGAGACTACAGTACAAGGCTGCATGCGTGCAGAAAACACAATTGCAATGAATGAGCAAGAGTAGTGCTTTGCCAACTAATCTATTTATTCAATTTGTGATAGAAAAGAACCCAGCAATATGGTCATCCACACTGCTCAAAGGCAAAACAGCCCTGTCTGCTAGTTTACAAGGTGTGAGCATGATTATTATATGTTGTGCATATCACTATGCATCACTGCTGCATTAAAACACCCCCCCCCCCCCCCCACTGGTCTACTTGAGCGCTACGCAGTAAAGCAGACAGGTTCTACCAAGTTTGAAACTACATGGACTAGTTTTTATCCAGATTTAAGTGAAACAAAGTTGAAACGAAAAGCACAAAAACAAAGCGCACAAGAAGCCATAGTGCTGGCCAATGTTATTCGACACCGCCCAAAGACCTGGAGAGTGAATGAAGGGAAATGACAATGGCAGAGAAGGAAAGGAACACACTACAGCGCAGGCAGGAACACATTCACAAAGCTTCACAGGAATTTGTGCATAATCTTGGAAACGCCTAAAAAGTAACATTGATACAAAGGCAAAAAAAAGAATACAGTCAGGAATGCATATAGAAACCTACACGCATCTAACACGTGACAACATGACATATCATGCAGCATGAGCTCTACAGGCGAGCAGAATCTGGTGGGGCGTTCTAAACCCACCCAGGCAGCACAGAATGTGGGGCCACAGTAGGTCCGATGTAGGCAAGTGGGGCTGGGGCAACCATCATAAAACCTGCATCGGTCCCCGATGGGGCAAAAGTGGGCCAGCCCCAGGGCTTGCCCCTGCTCCTTCTGCATGGGTCCCATAGCGGCGTTTCTTGGGCTAATGCAGAGCACATTCCTGCATCCAGACCACAAGCGTCCCTTGCTGGATATTTGAGGGTAATCCAACCTAAATGTGGGCTTTTTATGGGAAAGACCTCATAGGTCCGAAATGAGGCCGCCCACATTAAATCTTTGTGCGACCAACATCGGCTGTAGTGGGGCAAGAAAACGGACATACCGACATGCTGCGCTAATCGGCCCCTTGTAGGTTACTTGAGGGCAGGTGAAATATGAATAAGGGCTCAATTTGTGCAAACCCTCGTGAAGCCCAAATGAGGCGGCCTTAGCAAAACGCTTTACGTCCCACATAGGCTGTAATGGGGATGAAAGGCGGGCGTGCCCGCATGGTACCAAAATTGGTAATTTGTGGGGACTTTGAAGGCCCGTGCAACAGCAGGTGGGCTCTA
Source organism: Amblyomma maculatum (assembly GCA_023969395.1). Classification (NCBI taxonomy): domain Eukaryota; kingdom Metazoa; phylum Arthropoda; class Arachnida; order Ixodida; family Ixodidae; genus Amblyomma; species Amblyomma maculatum. The sequence goes on from JAJIZL010026466.1 coordinate 21,925, forward strand.
GGTTCAAAAACAACGTCCAGCCCAATTGGGGCTACCCACATAAAACTGCTTTATATTCCACATGGGCCGTAATGGGGCTGGAAGGCGGGTGGGCCTTCATGATACCAAAATTAGTCCCTTGTGGGGAATTTGAAGGCACGTGCAACAGCAAGTGGGCTTTAGGCTCAAAACGAACACCCAGCCCAATTGGGGCTACCCACACAAAACCACTGTAGGTCCCACATCGGCCGTAATGGGGCTAGAAGGCGTGCGTGCAATTGCGTAATCATTGTTTCCAATCTTTATTTGCATTAGATGTTGCCCTAAATTACTATTACAGATGATTTGTATAATAATTGTTGCCATGTTTAGTCGATTAGAAATTTACATGGCTTTAGTTCTCGCGCTCATGCAAATTGCGCTATATCTACTAAAACAAACTGACTGCTAACTGTTGCCTCTTATGTGGTTGCTTTGGACAGTCTGCAACTCCCAGCACAGTATTACTGTTCAGAACACACATCTCCATAGCCTGAACAAGATGTACATGAAGTCATTTAGGCTATATGAATGTTATGAATTATTGTAAAATTTAATATTGTGGCTGTTTTCAAATTGCAGACATGTACAAAATAATTACTTCATTATGTGCATAAATATTGATTGGGAAAAATTGGACTAGGGCTTTCTATCAATTTCCTGCGTCGGACTCCTATGAGAATAATGTGGGCAAGCCCAAGTGCGGCTAGCTGCTATAGAACCCGCATTGGTTCTATGTCATTATCTGAGGGGCTAACTGTAATAAAAAAAATGTTCCTCCAAAGCGGCTGCCCAAATCGGTCCAAAGTAGGACCATCGCGGGGAGTTGGCTGGATGTGCCCTTTTAACAATGCCGGAAAAATGTGGGCAGCCCCACAAGGGCTGCCTGCATCGGCCCCTAGTGGGGACATTGGGGCTTTGTCGACAGCCCACTTCGGGCTTACGTCGGCCCCTCTTGCAGCACCCACATTGAGCCCACCGGGGCTGTCCTGCATTGCCTACATCGGGCCCACCGGGGCCCACCCTTCATAGCCCGCTTTGTGCTTACTGGGCAGGGCTATTGAGCCAGGCACAGAATAGAACCTTCCAGTGGCAGTGATGCGAGAGCGCTGTTATGCATACATGAAATGGTAACCCAGCATAACATGATCAATAAAACGGCACAAGAACATGATCACAGGAAAAGAAGAGGGATTGAAAGGGGCTCTTTCTTTCCATTTTCTTTTCCCGTGATCATGTCCTTGCGCCGTTCCATTGGTCAGTGTGAACGAATCAGTCCTACAGCACGTACTTCAACTAGCATAAGATGGTCAGCACGTGTAGCATCTTAGCGGCATGTTTCCACTGCAAGGCAGATGCTATTTGAGTTACTAAATGGCACATATGGATGAGTTGCGAATGACTATTACATATACATGCATCATCTGGCAGGTATGTAAAGCCTCACTGGTCCATACATTTATAATCAATGCTTTTGTAGAGATAGGCTCCCTGACGAAGGATCCTGCAGCGGTTGGTAAAGCATTAAATGGGTTCTTTACAGTACACCTGCAGCTTGATGATATTGTAAAATTATCCAGAAGCCTCCATGTGCCTGTAAATCGCAAAATACAGTGAGATGAGTATTCCAGAACAAAAAGCTACACTCAATGGGTTTTTAAGCAAAGGTGGGATTGAGGAAAAAACGCATTGCCAGTTTCAGTTGATTAAGGGAATATGTGTAAGTACAAAATGCAACCATAATTTCAAACGGTTCGATGGTGGGCATCGCCAGCATTTTTTTATTAGTCTCAAACAGGCCAGGTGATAAAACAGTCAATAAAAGCATTTTTCTTGGATTGATAAGATTATCCAGCAGCTTTCTCATTATATGCAATTATAATATTCACCTAGTAAACCTCTTGAAGTTCAGTGCTGCTTTGTTTGCCTCTCTGTCTTAGCATTCGTTACTTGTTACACAAGCCACTGAGTACAAAACATTAGGGTTTGCAAGGCATTTAGCCTCCCGTGGCAAGGACGCCTACCATCCACACACTCGCTTTCTTCCATTTTTCTTTTATTTGACAGTTCAGAGTTCCAAGTACAGTTTTCTTTCTCAGAAGAGTATTGAATTCTCAGAATAGATATTTTATTTGATATCCCAAGGTGCAGTTTTATCATCACTATTTTAGAGAACTGCGCTGTGTTTACATGCCACTACAATTTGTTTATTTTTTGGACCTTATTGATGATCTGTGTATTCACTGCACGATGGACTTGATGTATGGGCTTGCAGTACAGTTATGTAAACAAAGCAAAGGACTCAGGTAGGCAAGTACACAAGTCATAGAAGTATAGTATTTCATGTTCACAATCAAGTAAAAATTAGTTCAAGTCTGCATGCTGGCCTGGCAACTAAATGGCATGCCATTACACTTGGTCACTGTTTTACAATTAGCCCCTAGACAGTTTTCTTCTACAAGTGGGAATCCTTAGCTGATGCAAGGCAGCGGGAGCTTAGTACTTCTTGGTGCCAACTGACCGCTCTGCCACGCACTATGTTTCTGTCGTGCATGGTCGCAACGTTTCAGTGCTTACTCTTAACTGTATTGTTTATAAGTATGGTAAATACTGAAATAAAACGACAACTGAAGAATAAAACACTCATTTCACACAAACCATCCAATATTTACATATTTGTACTTGTAATAGTCATTGCGTTTCATGCAATGTTTCGAAAACTTTATGAACTCTTCCTCAGCAGCAGCACAGTCGTGCCCTAATTCTTGTTTCTTTGTGCTCAACGCTAACTGTACAAAAGTTTCACTCGAAGGTTTGGCTAGTAGAGGCTATCTCACTTGGTAACAATTCTTTCCAGTACATGCCGCAGCTGAGTAGCTTGAGCTGTGTTGCATGTTAACACTCAATCGCCAGATTTCATGTGCTCCTTTCAGTGTCTGAAATGACAAAATCGGTGCACACACATGAAACCTAGGAAGACCAAATGACATAGGTCGAAAAAAGGAAGTTTATGCTGCACTTGACATGAAGGCACTCATTAATATAGGCAGCACTGAACACAGAGCTGGAAAAATTGGTATTACGTACTGGAGGGCATGCAAATTGCAAAAATACTGATTATGAATAGCATAGTCTTGCTGCGGAATCAAATATGAATAGTGCTGAAAAACAAACTGAGTACAAATAAACTAGTTGAGCAGCTATTTTAAATGTCTTTTGAAAAGATTGGGTACTGTCATGAACCTCGACACATTTTCTGCATGCAAATGCATCTCATATGCAAACACCACAGCTGTACGTTGCAGCCAGGAATGAGGATTCCGTGGCGAAATGTACACCACTAAGAGATCGCTACCACCAGGGAGAGCCGCACGACAATTACTATTTCTATACATGTTACAAATAATGTGCATCTTTTTTTTTATGAATTGCAGTCTATTTTCTCAAAGTAAAATAGGCCTGTTGTAAAATCCGTTTAGGTTGTAATTGCGGATGAAAACAATAAATGACCACCTCCTGCATCTTTGCTGCGAGTGCTATACCAAAGTGAACGCGTGAACACAGGCAGTCGAGATATGAGTATTATACACTTTACCTTTTAATGTATGCGCCCGGTAGTACTTGAAAAAATGCATGCTGTCTTCTTCTCATACTATCATAAACACACCAAGTAGACGGCAAAAGCAGGCGCCGCATCGCCGGTGACTTAATCACTCTACTAATGGTCAGTTCATACTGTTTGTGTTGAATATGCCGGGGCTTAATAACTCTGCAGCTGGGGTGCAAATTAATTTGATAGCCGACGATCGAGAGCCACCGTGAAGATGAAAAGTTTCCCCAAGCCAGCGCCGCAGCCGCCATATGCAGCTTCGACGTTCGAAGCAGTGCGCGCCGGGCCCGCCAATCAGAGCGCTGGAGACATCCGTCTCCCAAAAGTGACCGCAAATCACCCTATGCGCCTCCCGTGCCAAACGCATCCGCCAGCTGGCGGAAGGCGGATGGTCGCAGCGCCTCTAGAATGACCGTACAACGGCCTTTAATGGCTACTATTCCGTTTTCCAACCGATTTCATCTGGTGTCCCCACAAGGCTTGGGCCATTTTTGGTGCTTGGGCCATTTTTATTTAATGTTTATGTTAATGCTCATATGTGTACTAATGATAATGCCGAATTTGTATTACATGCGGATGATTGAAGCTAGTTCTTTAGCTCTACTGATGTAGTCGATTTGTTTAAAAAGGCGAATAGGGCGTTATCAAAACTACTAAAATGGCCGGTATCACGCAGCTTAGAAATAAATGAAAAAAAAAAAAACAAAAGTAATTTTATTTTCGCCTAAAAACAAACGTCTTGTCTGTAGTAGTGAGCTAAAGTTAGGTACCCATACAATAAATATCATTACACAGCCTAAAAGTCTAGGTGTCACATTTTTCAGTCAGATGGCACGGTGGTGTTGAACAAGTGGCTAAAAAACTTACATTTGCTGCAGATGCCTTATTTTCTACAGTGCGTTTTTAAAAACCAAGGACCCATCAGCGTTTGCAGCATTCAAAAAATTTCGCAATAAAATTACGGCTGAACTAAGGAAAGCAAAAAAGCACACTATTACCGACAATTGTTCAGTGAAGTGTCTATGGGTCGACCAGACCGAACTTGGCAAATTATCAATGACGCACTTGGAACGTGCCCTAACCGCCCTGGGTTGTAGGTAAAAACGTCCCCTGAAAAAAGGTCCCCGGAAGGTACGTCCTTGCTAAAAACGTCCCCGGAAGAAACGCTCCCTGAAGAAACGGCAACTAGGAAGAAACGTCCCCAAGGCCAAAGCCGGCCCTAAAAAAATTTATTCCGGAACTCACATGAAAACAAAAACACATTTTATGCTATTCTTTCTTGGCTTTGAGTTACGTGTAATCATCATTTGAAACCTGCGTCCTCTGCGGGCCCGAAATGTTTACAAGAACTGTATAAAAGCATGGTAAAAGAGCCATCTGGCTTTTTATACGTTGCGAGGTTCCGAGCTCCGCCGTTCCTTAAGCCATCATATATAGCAGGTCTAATAAGTTTGGTAACACTGCCCACTTAGAAAGGTACAAGCGGATCGGCGTATGGTAGTCTCGGGGAACCGCATAAAGCAGAAGACGTCACTAAAATTACTTTCAAGATCTTCTGATGACGAGGTTCAACCGTTCTTCTGATGCTGGTGTATAATTGTGATAAGGGTGATGATGGTATACGCAGAACGAGGCTTAACCGGTCGTGCATCATAGACATATTAAAGCATCGCTTTATGCTTCTCCGGTAAAACCGGTGGTCAGCTCCTCTTTTCCCCACAAACAAAGTGAAGACGAGGAGCTGTCACTGGGGATTACTGCTGCCATAATTTTTTTGTCATGAATGCACGCATCAGTTTGATTTGGCGGTCAATTTCAAGCCGACAGGTGAAACAGCTATAATAAAGTTAACATACATCCTTCATCATTGCAGCTCGCCACGGTGAAACGTATTCTGCGTCCTATAGCCCAAGACTTCAGCGCCTTTCGGGGATATTTCTTCCTACTTCGCCAATAGGGACTTTTTTTCCGCAGACATTTCTTCCGGAGACATTTGCTCCGGGGACGTTTTTTCCGGGGATGTTTTTATCGGATCCCAACCGCCCGGATATGCTCGAGATCATCGCTGACGGTGAACCAGTCTCCGAATCTGCATTATCTGACAGCTTTAACACCCGCTTCGCTGCAGACCAAAGAAAGGCTCATCACTAGGACAATTTTCGTGCGTCCTACAAAGAAATGACACTGAGACCATGTTTTTAAAACCCACAGATGAATCTGAAGTATCTAACACGTTTCTACGCCTGAAGAATAGTAAAACCCTTGACATTGACAGCATCCAGATCAAACTTATCAAACGTGTCCTTGATCTTTTATGTCCGTACTTAGTGCATATATTTAATCTTTTGCTAGCATCTGGCACTTTTGCTAACAACATGAAACATGCGAAAGTCTCTGGTATATTCAAGGGAAGAAACAGGAACAATGTAAGCAACTACAGACCCATATTTATAATTCCAATCTTTTCAAAGGGTCTTGAGAAGATTATGCTCACCCGACTAGGTGGTTGTTTTACTACGCACAATATAATATCTGACTGTCAGCATGATTTTAGTGAGGGTAGGGCAGCAAAATCTGCCCTTCTGCCGCAAAAAAAAAATCATCAATTAAAACATTGAAGGTAATAAATAAACACTGGGAATTTATGTTGACTTCGGTAAAGCCTTTGATTCAATATGTCACACAACCGTCCTTAACAAGTTATATTACTGTAGTATCCGTGGGCGGACAAATACTCTTTTACACTCATACCTAACCGGCCGATCCCAGGAGGAGGACGAGGAGGAAACAACTTTATTTAACGCATTGCATTAAGCGTTAAAAATGTCCTGGGCCAGGGTCACCAAGGCCAACTGATCTTGCAGCTGGTGAGAGGCTAACCAAGCCCGCCACGTTGGGGGAGGAGGGTGTGGAAAGTGAGGAGATTGGAGGGCGACAGGGCATGAAAAGATGCAATGCTCCAAGTTTGCATAGTGTTCTGGGCAATTTAGGCATGCAGGGGAATGTATGATTCTGTATAGAAAAAATCGGGCAGGAGTAAGCAGTTTATTTAGTTGTATGCGTTTAAAAATGCGGATTTACGTGGTGGAGATAGATTTAATCAGGAAGAGGAAGTGTACGGAATGTTTCTCTAATGTTGTCGCAGTGAACGTTGCTTTCTTTTTTGTAGTGCAAAGTAGTGTCCCACATTGGTGGATAAGGCCAGGGAATCCCAGGCGCCCGGTGTTGAAGTTCGCGGGCGAGGCGATGCGCTACCTCATTGCCTGGGTTTCCAGCGTGACAAGGAATCCACCTCAGTGTTGGGACGTAGTTTGGTAAGAGCTCTGTGAAGATCATCGTGTAGTTCTTCAGGAATGCGAATCGTGTGAATGGCGCGTATAGCTTGTATTGAATCAGTGTATATGGTATATCCTGAAGGGTTAGGTGGTGCTTGTGCGAGGTCTTGAATAGCGGTAACTATTGGTAGGGTCTCGAGAGTCGCTGTAGAAGGAGGATCTATGTAAGGACCGAGGGTATGCGTCACTACATCGCTACAGCTTTGAATTGAGTAAGCAGCCGCTCCGACGTTAGTTCGTGATGGATCTGTGTAGATGATCGTGGAATCTGTTGGGTGAACATGGTTGGAAACTAAGCGAAACGTCTGCCTGTGTTACTGTCGGGTGCAACGTTTTTTGCAATGGGGATTATTCTGAGGTTATCCGGGAGCGAAGAAGGAAGGGTAATTATAGGGAGGTCTATAGGTTTGAGTGCAACCTGCTGTAGTATACAATGTCCTTGTTTGGTGATAGAAATACGTGCTATTTGCCGGTCGCGATGTTGTTGTATGAGGTCTCCCAGGGGCAAGAACAGCCCCGTAGAGTATATGCGCTCCGTGGACGTATGTACAGGGACGTTAAGGGCGGCCTTGTACAATATGTGAAGCGCAACCTCAATCTGATGTCTTTGGCGACAAGTTAGTGTAAGGAAAGGAATCGTATATAAAATTTTGCTAAGTGCTAATGCGTGGACAAGCTGCCTGACTTGACCCTCTCGTATCCCGGCGTGCTTATTGACTATGCGGTGAACTAGATGCGTAAGCTGATGGCAAACTTTAACGGTTGTAGATACATTGGCCTGATTGGTTGACTCATGGATATGAAGTCCGAGGATCCGGCAGGATGATACACGAGGGATGGGGTGACCTGCCATTGTGAGATTGATCAGCTGGTTATGTTGGCGTTGATAGCGAGTTTTTGCAATCAGCAGCTATTCGGATTTTTCAGGTGCGGGAGATAGCCCTACTTTATCAAGGTAACTAACGACTGCATCGATACCTTGCTGTAGGGTCTCCTCTATTGCTCCAGGAGACCCAGAAGTGCACCAAAGAGTAAGGTCGTCTGCATAGAATGTGTGTTTTACGTTTGGGATAGACGCTAAAGTACGAGATAGGGGAGCCATTGCAAGGTTAAAAAGGGTGGGTGACAGAATAGCGCCCTGAGGAGTGCCACGTGTGAGGGGGAAAGGATCAGATATCGAATCGGGGAGATGGAACCTGGCCGTACGGTCGCGGAGAAATGCTGTGAGGTAGCCATACATCTTTGGACCACAGCCAGTAGAGGCAAGGATGTTTAATAGAGGATCGTGGGCAAGGTTATCAAAAGCTTTTCGCACATCAAGGGCCACTATGGCTTGGATCTGGAAGTGGGCGGAGGGTCAAATTCGTGCATGAGAAGAAAAAATAGGTCCTGAGTAGACACACCTTTTCGGAAGCCAATTTGTTGAGGGGGAAAGAAATCTATGGATTCAAGATGAGTCTCGAGCCGATTGAGCACCATCCGCTCCATGGTTTTTCCCAGGCATGATGTTAAAGAAACTGGGCGGAGGTTTTAAAGCGCAGGTTTTTTGCCTGGCTTTAGAAGTAGGGTTATAAGTGATTGTTTCCAAGATGCTGGGAGTGTGCTTTCTTCCCAATCTAAGTTTATAATGCTCAGAAAATGTTCTTTGTCCTTGTCAGAGAGATTTCGAATGAGTGAGTATGTAATCTGGTCTTCACCTGGGACTGACTTCCGCTTTAGCTGTTCTAGCGCCCAGTCGAGATCCCAGAGGGTAAACGGCTGATCGAGTTCTACATTGGAAGCACCAGTGTACGGAGTATAAAGGCTGGGAGGAGGAATGTAGAGGTCGCGGAGTTGGGCTGTTAAGGCATCCGCGCCTAGTTGAGAATAGTGCTTCTCGGGAGTGGGAACAGGCGCCGGTTGAGGCCCGAGTAGTTCTGTGAGTAAATGCAAGGTTCTTTTTTCATTTAGTGTGCGGTTAATGGTGTTACAAATTTTGTTCCATTGATTGACGTCAAGTGTAACGCAGTGTTCTTTAATCCGTCGCGCCAATTCGGTGACTCGGTCGGAGAGGCGAGCATTGTTGGGCTGAGTGCGAAGAGTGCGCAAGAGTCGTTTCCGCCTCTTCCAGATGCGTACAGGGTAAGGGTCCGGATTATCTGACGGGGCTGAAGTGGAACTCTCCTGCGTAGCTTGTTTCTGAGCATGTTTGAGTGCTTTTGTCCAGCTCTGAAGACTGCCAGTAGTATGAGAGGTGTCGCGTATAGTGCGAAAGGTATTCCAGTTTGTGTGGGAAATTTTACGTTTACGCGGACGGGTATGGCTAGGGACAGTGATGTTAATGTAATGGTCGCTGAGCAATTTTTCATCTGTAACTTGCCAGGTGACCTCTCGCAGTCCGCGGCCCACTGTGAGGTCTGGCATGGTGGATTGTTGGTTCCTGTAACCTTCTCGTGTAATGGAGTTTGGGGTGTTATAAACAGTTAATTGAGCTCCGTTTAATGCGTCGTTAAGTACACGGCCAGGTCGGAAGGTGTGTGGGTAACCCTAGATAACGTGCGGGGCATTAAAATCCCCACCTATCAAGAAGTCGGAGTCTCGAAACAAATTTGAAGTAAAGTGCATTAGCGGTTTGAAAAGCGTGTACTCTGTAGGAGGGTTATAAAAATTTAGAATGGATAAAGGGCGAGATAAGTGATCAGAAGACAGTGTAAATGCAATAAGGTGACGTTCAAGACGACTGGGGACTTCAATGGCCTCAAACCGGATGTCCCGACGAATATAAGTGCTCAGTAATGGGGCACAGTCGCTGTCATGCGCTGCATGCAGGGCACGGTAGCCCGGAATACCTTTAAGAGCAAGCGATTCTTGAATGAGAATGACGTGGGGCTGCGAGGGTAAAGTCAGGAGCCATTGGATAAAGAGTGTTCGATTGGTACGCAGGTTTCTGCTATTCCGCTGTACAATGTGTATGTGATTGTTCCCTGCCATTCTTAAGCTACGTTAGCGCGCTTCTCGGGAGGGACAGAAGAGGATGCAGCAGTTGCTTCAGGGGATGTAGATGGACGGGGCCGTTTAAGAGAATGATTTAGGAAATCCATGCGTTCGTCATCCTGCAGGAGATTGCTAAGGACGTTATGCATGAGTTCGAATGCTTGGCGAATGTCGGAAATTTCTTCTGCAAGGTACCAGATAATAGGGTCATTTCGATCTTTTATGTGGCGCATATAATTCTCAGATCTGATAACTGGTGTGGAATCGGAAGATGTATAAGAGAAAGGTTTGGGAGGGGAAATGGGAAGTGGCGGGCTCGGCTTACCCGGTGGTGGGAGCGTAGCTGGCTTGAGAAGCGGACGTGGGGCAGCTGGCAGTTCTTGAACTTCTTGATGTCAGACATTGGTCCGAAGGGGTGGTGCCGTCTCTTGATTTGCATGTGACAGAGGGGGGAAGTCCTCGCGAGTCGGAGGATGATGGGGTGGCGTATTCTTCTTGCCAGGGTGACCAGACATTTTTTGTCGCGTAGTCAATAGTCGCTTTGTAGTGGGACGCTGGGAACCTATATATGGTCGGTTCTTAGCCAAAAAGCTATCAAATTCAGCACATGAGGAGTCAGAATGATCCCAGGTACTTGCCGAATGACGTTAGTTGGGCGATGGAGGTCCCAGGGTTGATCGTCTGGTGAAAAGACGACAAATTCCTTGTTGCACTGTTCCCGTAGTGCAGGACTCTTTCGAACCGATTTCATCAGGTGTTCCACAAGGCAGTATTCTTGGGCCATTTGTATTTAATGTTTATGCTAATGACCTTATGTGTACTGGTGATAATGCCGTATTTGTATTATATGAGGATGATTCAAGCATGTTCCTTAGCTCAACCAATGAAGCCGATTTGTTTAAAATGGCGTATAGAGCGTTGTGAAAGCTATTGAAATGGCCCGAATCAAACAGCTTAGAAATAAATTGTAAAAAACAAAATCAATTTCATTTTCGCCTATAAACACATGTCTGGCCTGTAGTCGTGAGCAAAATTTAGGTCTCCATACAATAGATATCGTAAATGGCATAAAATCCTAGTTGTCACATTTTCCAATCAAGTTGCTAAAAACTTTGATCTGCTGCAGGTGCCTTATTTTGAACGCGCGATCTCTTTACGCTGTTTGTCAGACTACAAGTTTATCATGCTCTCTTCCGCTCACACCTTTACTTCACGATAGTATGGGGGTCGACTACTAAACAAAACATCAGTACACTTCTGCATCTCAAAAAAGAGCCATACGTTGCATAAACAATGTACCAATTTTTCATCCTTCAGACAAGCTATTTCGTCAGCATAATATAATCACTATTCGGTCTCTTTATACTTACCATCTTCTCCACCACCTCTATTTTGCTAATATAAAGAATTTATAAATATGATCTCGGGTGCAACATTACACTGTAATATATAAAAAATGGACAATTCCGCACCATCGAACAAATTACCTTATGCAGTCATTTGTTGTGTGCGCGCGAAGTAAGCACACGTTTCATTATCGCGTACTGGCTTAGCAAGTGCTCGGTTCGGCTATCGCTTATCTGCTAGCCCGTGCTGGGTATAAAACGCCGCTGGCACGTACGCTTCGTGCTCTCTACTGTAACCCGCTTGATTCCTGCGAAGTAGCAGGAATAAACGCTCTTCGATGTTTAGGCTACGCCGCCCAGTTCTTGGATGCCCGAGTATGACATATTGGCGACGAGGATGGGATTGCCGAACGGAATTCACAGCATAAGGAAACTGTCTCCAGTGTCGAGAGATTCCTGCCTCGAAGATTGCCCAGTGGTGGAATTTCTGAAAACAGCATCACAGCGGCGGAAAACTTCGAGTCATGAGTCATATTGGTAATATTTAAGCTTTTGACGAGACCACAAGCGACTGGTGCTCGTATGAGGAAAGGCTGAAGGCTTACTTTTTGGTTAACAATGTTCCCGACGAAAAGAAGGTTCCTGCTTTTCTAAGCCTCATCGGCGCAAGGACTTACGCGCTGCTGAAATCGTTAACGGCACCAGATGTACCGTCCTCAAAAGGGTTTGACAGTCTGCTGACACTCCTGGGCGATCATTTGGTGCCGCAGAAGTCCATTATTGCCGAGCGTGCGAAGTTTTACAAGCGATCACAGCTAAGTGGGGAGACCATTGCCCAATTTGTCGCTGAACTTCGAAGCCTGGTGCAGAGTTGCGAATTTGGAAGGTTTGTGGATGAAGCGCTCCGGGACTGTTTCGTTCGTGGCTTAATTGGCGAAGACATTCAGCGTGTGTTATTCACGGAAGTCAAAAAGCTAACCTTCCAGAAGGCTGTAGATAAAGCTCTTGCCATGGAAACCGCAACGAAAAGTGCGGCGTTTACGCATAACAGCATGCCCGCAGGGCCAGATGTGAACAACGTTCGAGCTAAAAAAAACGATTGCAAGGTCGCAAAGCTGTTTCCGATGTGGGTCACAAAGGCATTCAAGCGAAACGTGCCCTCATATTGACGATACGTGTTAGAGTTGTAACCAGAAAAGACATATTCAACGCGCCTGCCGCAAAGGAAGGAAAGCTAAGGACACACAGCTTCGGAAACGAGTAAAGGTGCTGGCATCCATCCAAAAGGAGTCGTCCGCATCGCTTCAAGCAGTAAACGTGTCCCCAATTGCTGTGCCCCTTAGCGTCGACAGCGTGCTGCTGACGATGGAGGTTGACACCGGCGAAGCCGTATCCGTCATTTCGTGGCGCGAATTCAAGAAGCTTTTTCCACGTAGGAAACTTCAGCCAGCGCCGTTAAATATGCGGACTTACACTGGGTCGCTGGTTGAACCGAAAGGTTTGGCAAAAATCGTCGTGAAACCACAACGACCAGACCGCACACCTTCTTCTGTATGTCGAGGACACTGCAGGACCGGCACTTCTCGGCAGAGAATGGTCGCAGGATATTCGGCTGAATTGGAAGAACCTAGTTTTTTTACAGCACCTTGATCCGTCTCATGCCATGTCAAAGCACTGGGAACGAAAATTGGAAGCCCTGCTAGACTGTCATTCCGAGCTTTTCAAGGACGAACTAGGGACTATTGCCGAAGAGCGAGCCGTGTTTGTCCTTCGGGAAGGGTCGCAGCCTAAGTTTGCAAAAGCCAGAAGCGTTTCATTCGCTCTACAAGGAGCAGTAGAAGAGGAACTTACGAAAATTGAGAAGCTTGGCATTATAACGCCTGTTGCAACAAGCGACTAATCGACGCCTGTGGTACCAGTCGTGAAGCGGGATGGAGCCCTCCTGCTGTGTAGCGATTACAAGACCACCGTCAATCGCTGTCTCGAAGTAGACCGCTACCCGCTGCCTCGGATCGATGACCTTCTTGCAGCGCTTGCAGGAGGAGAAGAATTTTCCAAAATGGACCTCCGTAGAGCGTACCAGCAGGTCGTGATGTGTGACTGCTCGAAGAAGCTACTGACGTTAAACACGCAAAAGGGTTTGTACAGAATGAATCGTCTGGCGTTCGGCATTTCATCGGCCCCAAGCATAATTTAAAGAATTTTGGAAAACATGCTAAAAGGATTGAAGGGAGTCAGCTGCTATCTTGATGACATTCTGGTCACAGGCAAGACGAAAAAAGAACATTTCCGTAATTTAGAAGCCGTCTTGTCAAGGTTGCTAGAACATGGTGTGCGCATCAGGCGTGATAAGTGCTCTTTTTTCCAATGAGAGCTCAGTTATTTAGGCCACGTGATTAAAGCCGACGGTGTTTGCGCATCCCCTGAAAAGGTGTCTGCACTACTAAATGCGCCTGCTCCAAAGAACAAGCAACAACTGCAGTCTTTCCTGGGGATGGTGAACTATTACGGGAAGTTTGTTCGAAGTCTGTCAACCTTGGCACATCCGTTCTACAAGCTACTTAAGCAAAACGCAGAGTGGACGTGGGATGAGTCTTGCCAGAGTGCTTTTAGCCAGATAAAAGCAAATATGGCTTGTCCTCCAGTACTCGCGCATTATGATCCGAAACGGCCCCTTAAACTCGCCTGTGACGCATCTCAGTAAGGCGTAGGCGCGGTACTTTCGCATAAAATGGCAAATGGGTCAGTTCGACCAGTGGCGTTTGCATCCCGCACGTTATCAAGTGCCGAGAAGAACTACAGTCAGATCGAGAAAGAAGCCCTTGCCCTTGTGTTCGGCGTAAAAACGTTTCATTTCTACGTCTACGGAAGGTTCTTCCCACTCGTGACTGATCACAAACCACTGAAAGCAAGAGACCCTTTATTAAGCAAAGTACTGGACTTCACAAGTGCTGATTGGCCGGCGCACGTCACGGAAAAGGATTTGAAACCTTTCTTTGACAGGCGCTTGGAGCTGACGGTCGATCAAGGGCGTTTGTTGTACGGCATGAGGGTAGTCGTGCCTCCAAAACACCGTGACTTCTTGCTTGAGGAACTGCATCAGGGCCACCCCGGTATTGTGAGAAGCAAACTCACGAGGAGCTACGTCTGGTGGCCGGCAATCGACGCAGAACTGGAACAACACGTAAAGAGATGTCAAGAATGTCAGCAGCAGCGCAACGAACCTGCGGCAGCTCCGCTTCATCCGTGGTCATGGCCGACGTCGCCCTGGCAAAGAATCCACTTGGATTATGCTGGACCCATTAAAAACAGGATGTTTCTCGTTGCTGTTGACGCACACTCAAAGTGGCCGGAAGTTTACATAATGGAGAAGACTACGGCTTATCATAGAATCCATTGTCTCCAAGACCTGTTCTCTCGTTTTGGCTTACCCGAGACCATCATTATCGACAACGGTCCACAGTTCATTTCGGAAGACTTCAAGCGCTTCGTCAAGGCTTCGGTGGTCGTCATATTGTGAGTGCACCGCACCAGCCGAGCACTAATGGCCTTGCGGAGAGATCTGCACAGTCAATGAAATCTGCGTTGCGGAAAGGACGACCTCAACACTCCCTGAAAACCACCTTGCAGTATTTCCTGCTGACATACCGCAACACGCCGCATGCGGCCACTAGAGAAGCACTCGCAAACCTTTTCATAGGAAGATGACTTCGCACCCGACTAGACCCCATGAAGCCCTCAGTCGGGGGAAGAGTGGCTCACCAACAGCTCGCCGACGCGGTGCGACGCAGAGCGCAAGAGCTGCTCTTCAACATCCACGATGGAGTCCTCGTGCGGAACTACAGAGGTCCTGACAAATGGGTTTCTGGCACAATTGTGAGGCAGTCTGGCCCTGTTTCATTCAAGGTTCGAGTCAAGACAAGTCGTGGCGTGTTCATCTGGCGTCGTCATCAAGACCAGCTTCTTCGCAGCATCGAAAGCCCAAAGCAAAGCACAATGACTGACTTTTGGTCCAATTTCGGCAATCCTGAAAGCGACACCGAGCCAGCTCCAGCGCCTGCGGCAACAAACGACCCTCCAAACGAGCGGCGCTACCCTCTGAGGAACCGGCGGCCTCCGGACAGATATCGGCCATAACATCATTGCATTGTATAATGTAGCAAAGGATTTTGTGCTCATTAGAAGGAAGGAGATGTGTGCGTGCGAAGTAAGCACACGTTTCGTTAACGCGTACTGCCTTAGCAGGTGGTCGGTTCGGCTATCGCTTATCTGCTAGCCCGTGCTGGGTATAAAAAGCCGCTGGCACGTACGCTTCGTGCTCTCTACTGTAACCCGCTTGATGCCTGCGAAGTAGCAGGAACAAACGCTCTTCGATGTTTCGTCTACGCCGCCCAGTTCTTGGATGCCCGAACATGACATCATTAAGCTATAGAGTGCCAATATTACTAAATAAGTTCATTTTATCCACCATTAGTAACTTTGTACAAACACGCAAAGTTCTACATTGAATGTTTATAGACTGACCTGTGCTTGCTGTTTCCAGGGTACCGCGTGTAACAAGCATAGTAATTTGAGTTTTGTGTCGGTGATGTTGGAATTATCGGTTTTTTATAATGTTGTGTGCATGTAAACAACGTCTTTGTATAACACCTTGATATCATTTATATTCTCCCTTCAATAGTTTCTTTTGCAAGTTTGTGATAAAATATCACTTTTTTCCTACAAATTGCAAGAGATCCCTACTGAAAAAACCTGTATAAAATTCGTACAGGAAATCGTATACAGGTTTACTGTACAGTATCTGGGATTCAGGTTTGGGGTTATTTCAGGAAATTCCTGTTCTGCCCTGGAAACTACGGAATGAAACCGCGCGGAGCTCTGACACCGGAATGGCCTGTACGGTTGATGGCCTTCTTTTCCCGAAAGAAACCCATCGCCAGGCGTGGAAAACGCATGCAACAATAACAATATAAAATAAAACGACTACATTTAAAATCCTAAATAAAATAAAAAATATGAAAAGAAATATACTACAAAGTGTGGAATCGAACCTCGGTCCTCATGGTCTTCCGACGGGCACCTTAATCACTACTCTAGAACAGTATTTTTTTTCTTTGTTTCCTGACTTCAGCACAATACACAAAACACTTACAGGGCACAATGAGCATTCATTAATACAACAATCAGTCAGGTGGGTTGTGGCGTCATCGTGCTAAAATTCTCTGAGGGTCACTAATGGCTCCAATCTTCCGAGCCACTCGGGAGCTTCAGGAGCAAGTTTCTGAATTTCAATATATCTATTCATGCCTTCCCGAAAACAGATCCGTGCTGGCCGTGCGTCAGGATCGCAATGGTATCCTGCCATTCTCGAGCGCCAAATACAGTGGAGGGCCATTAGCATAATAAGGTCAAATGGCACCCCATCCTCATTCTCTACTGGCAAGTACCTAATACCATGCGAGTCTAATGGAAATTCCTTTTTTAAAGTCCTTTGTAAAATATCCCAAAAGTATACCCCTTCCCAACAATGTAGGAAAACGTGGTCTATAGTTTCTGGCTGTTTACAAATTAAGCAATGCGCACCCCAAGGTAAAAATAAATTCTTCCTTTCCAAGAACTTCTTTACTGGCAGTGTTTACGTGTGTAACTTAAAGAAAAAAGTTTTTGCATTTAACGGTACCTGCATCGCCTTCACCCGCTTAAGTACATCGCGTCCTGGTCCTCCACTGTATAAGGCCCTGCACATTGGTATGGGTAGAACTACGTCGCACAAATCGTTGTACAGCTTCTTCCTGCTAACACAAGATAAATATTAATAAGAAAATCGAACAGACAGGAATCGCACACTAGCAACAGCTTCTCTAAAATAACAAAAAAAATGCATCCCGATACACTTTCGGTCGAGACAACAAAGTCCGGCAGTGCCTTTCCGAGCCTTAATTGGCACGTAGGCAAAAATGTATCTTTTACATCGCGAACAAAAAGAAATCTGCTAACAATCTGTCGTAGAAACAAATGCCCCAAACCCAGTCTCCACCGTCCTTCACCCGCTTGTCCGGCTACATCGTTCCCATTCTGCTGCCCGCACAAAAATGGCAAATATCCGGTGCAGTCTCTGTACGTTCATCCTTGCACTGTGCTACACTTGCATCCCGTACCACAGCTTCGACATAAAAAACATATTGCACACTGTGGCCCTGGCGAAAACTGACAATTGTTGCCCTTTCAACCCCTCCGCCTTTTCCCGCATGGCTTGAGTCTGCCCTCCAGTACGATTCGCTATCGCGATAACTATCTAGTGGGACTACCAAGTACTTTACTGGTGTTATCACCCAGGACATGTTTGCGAACTTCTCGGGCCCCGTTGGCCATTCTCCGTGCCAAAGCCCCAGGGACTTTGACCAATTAACTTTACTGCCGGAAACCTTTGTGAATTCTTTTACAGACGACACGGCCTCGATTACCCTTCGCGATTCACTGCGAATACAGCCACATCGTCCGCATATGCCTGGAGCTTAACCTCTGCCGCTTGCAATTGGAAACCACGAATTTTGTCGTTTTCTATGATATTTAAACACAGTGTCTCGATTTAAATGCGGAATAGCAGAGGGCTGAGGGGACAAACCTCGCGCACCGATCGCTGCACGTTTATGGGGGCCCCCAAACTCTTATTTACAATCAATCTTGTTGTGCAGCTTCGGTACGTCATGGCCACTCCCTCGCAAATGACGGACCCTACATTCACATGGTCGAGTATGCAGAACAGGATTTCATGTGAGACAGAATGAAATGCCCCACTGAAGGATGGCTGCACAACTGTTTGTGTGATCACAGCACTCAAGCACATTCCTGACTTTATGCACATTGGAAACAATGGATCGACATTTGATCCCACACGTCTGGTGTGGTCCAACTAACTGTTGGATTACTGACTGTAGTCTACGGGCTGGAATTTTCATAAACATTTTGTAGTCTACATTCGTGAGAGCGATAGGGCAATATGCTGTAACCTGTTGGAACTTATTTGCTTCATTGTATTTAGGAATCAACACTGTGTAGAATTTGCCATACGACGGGGGCAATACATTTACGTTGTAGGACTCGTTGTACACGGCTGTCAGTACCGGCACTATTTCATGTTTGTATGCTTTGTAGAACGCCGCGCTTAACCCGTCGGGGCGGAAGATTTTCCCGGGTTCAATTTTTTCTATGGCAAGCTCGACCTCCGACGCGGTTACTGACAGCTCCAGCCTATCTTTCTGCTCATCCTCTAATCGCGGTAAAGCGCCCAGAAACTTTCCTTTGAATGCGTTTACTTCCACGTTTTGCTTTGTAAACAGCGTTCGATAATATTCAAGAAACGCCTGCTGGATATGACCACTTTCTCCAGATAACGTTCCGTCCCATTCGATCAGTTCAATGTGGTTTCGCTGAGCATGCTTCTTCTCGATTCCTAGTGCTCGTTTCGACAATGTCTCCCCAGCAGCTATATCTTGCGCCTTCGCCCGCACAAGCGCACCACGATAGCGCTCTTCTTCGAACAGTTCAATCCTGTTTTTTATTTTCCTAATATCGTCCATAAATTTGCCAGGCTTTTCGCTTTCTTTTTCAAGTAGTCTAGCCAGCAAGGGTCTTACATTTTCCTCCTCACGCTTCTCTTCTTGTCGTATACAGCTTGACCATTCGATTGCTGCTATCTTTATTTGCTCTTTGCAAAGTTCCTACTGCTACCATATTTTCATTTCCCCCCTAGAATCTATTTTGTCAATTTCTTCGCTTACTTTCAAACTAAAGATATCATCTGTAATGAGCTTATTATTTAATTTCCACGTCTCCCATGAAAACTGATTGCCTCGATTTTTTGTCCCAATCCCGCCTTCCACTAAACAATGATCAGAAAATGAAATCGGTACTACATTGTAACTACTGCATTACGTCTGTAGACACATAAATGCGATCCAGCCGCGCGTGGCTTGACCGCTGGAAATGTGTAAACTTCACACAACGCGATCCTTTAAAACATTCCGCCACGTCGTCAAGGTTGCTAGTGTCTATAATATCTGAGAGAGCCTCAGTACTTCTGTCCCTAAACGCTCTTGTACTGGATTTATCACAGCCTCTCAAGACGCAGTTAAAGTCGCCCATGACAATGAGGGATTTCTCACAACTGATGTACTTTTGTACGTTTTGAAAAAAGGCTACCCTCTCATCCACAACATTTGGAGCGTACACACTAATAATGCGCCACTACTTTTTGTTTTACAGAAAATCAACCCAAAATATCTGCCCGACGGACATGCCATATGTGCCTGAACCTCGAGTCCGGGTAATTTCTTAACAAAAATGACACAGCCCGCAGACGTGCCGATTGCGCGGCTCACTACTGCAAAATACCTAGACGTGAAACGTCGCGCCGTGTTACCGGTCTCTTCTTCCCCATCAGCTTTCGTTTCCTGCACGGCCAGGACATCGATGTCATGCTCAGTTAAAAGGCGGTACACCTGGCCCTGCTTCTTCTTGCTTGCCAGTCCCCTGACATTAAATGTACCTCCTTTTTTCGGAGCCGCAGAACCCATTTTCATACAGAGGTAAGAGGCCGGTAACATGGTGGTTACATATCGCGTCTAGCGCGTGGCTAGACGACGTCTTTGACACCGCAGCCATCCGGTACTGGCGGCAGGCCTGACTGCGGTGGCGGTCTGTCGTGGTCTCTCCTCTTCGCCGACACATTAGATCGCGGCCGCAAATTGGCCCGCGGTCCTTGGCTGGTTTTTGCCGGCGGCTCCTCGACGCTGGAAGCTGTCGCCTTATCTCCCTCAGCACTGGTCTGGGCGTGGGGTCGCTTCGATGGGGCAGGAACGCCGGTGGAGCGGCCGGCGTTCTTGTCATGGTTCTGCTCAAACAGAGACACTGGTTCTGCTTCCTTGAGTGCCGGCCCGCTTACTCCTTCAGTCGGCTCCTCCATCTGGTTTCCCGCAGGTTCTCCCGCTTCAGGTTTCCGCCCGGCATCGCTGCTGGAAGTTCCTGAAGAGTCCGTAGAGTCGGTTTTCTTTTCCTGTTCCTCAATGCCTTTTGCGGATTCTTCGGCCTCCACTACGTCCATCAGGAGCTCCGCCATGTCGTCTTTTGACGCTGCACCCGTAGTTGTCGCGCAAGTGCGTACACAATCGTTGTCTGCGTGGCCGTACCGCCGACATTTCGTACAGCGGGAGACTTTGCATTCCCGGCGTACGTGACCGGTGCCGTGGCAGCGGAGGCACTGCATCGTGCGTCCAGGCGGCACGACAAGGGCCAACTCTCCGGCGACGCGTACCTGGTGTGACAGGTCGTCCACTTTCAGGCCCGGCTTCAACTTCAGTAGTACAGTCCTTGTCGTAGAACCCTTTTCATTGACGCCTTGTATCCGCCACCGCTCACGCGTGACTTCCGTCACCTTGCCAAACGCCGCGAACGCCGTCCGGATGTCGTCGTCAGCCACGCCGTGAAGCATCCAGTGAAGCCGCAGCTTTACCTGCTGGTTTTCCGGATCGATGATAAGACAGCGGCGTTTCTTCACTTGCAGCTCCTTGAAGGCGAGCAGCTTCTTCGTAGCCTCCGCACTCCACAGGGTAACCTCCCAGACATGGTTGATTTCGTACGCCCCCAACGCAACCACGTCGGGGAGCGTACCGGACTCGGCCAGGGCGTCTCGAAAATCTTCGACCCGGAAAGCCCTCACTCGTACATCACCGTGAACAAAAACCGTGTTTAAAACAACACGACCTGTTGGCAGTGTAGGCAAAATAATCTGGTAGTCCTTATCTTCACTTGCATCGATCCTGTATCCACGGCCGTCAACGGCCGCTAGCGCTGCCTCGTTGGAGCCCATGACCCTGCGTTCCGTTCAGCTCGGCTGCCGGAAGCAGACTCACTACTCTACGACGGTTTAGGGTTAAATTTGTATTATTCAGTATAGGTCGCTCCTCGACGCGACCGCACTGTATATTTTCCTTGGCTGTAGAATTTGTGGCTGAAATTCACCGATCGCCCTTTAAACACGCTGAATATCTTTGCCGGCTATCACGAGGGTTCACAAATGTGCCGTATCTTTATAATAATGTCACATAGAAGGGACCAGGTCGACGACACAAATGAAGGGTCGATGATTGCACTGAAGAAACTCTTTATTGGGGCTGACGTGCGCCCGCAAAAGAATTAAGAAACTCGGCGGCGGCGATAGCAACAAACGTGCTCGTCAGTCGACGGACAAAGAATGCTCATCGCACTCGTCAACGCTCAATTTAAAGGCTGCACAGAACAATCTAGATAACGTCGCAAGCAGCTACCAGCACGGGCTGGAACATTGTGAAAAGACACACGAGTGGCCGGAATCTTCGAGATAGATCTCGGTGCATCTTGCGCTACAACGAAACTGATAAAGGTGTGACTCGCGACATCGAGCATTAACAAACAAAGATTACGGAACTGATACGCAATCGAGAATCCGAGTGATAAGCCTGTATGCCGGCGGCTGCTAAAAAACAACAAATACAGTTTTGAAGTTTTCGCGGCATTACTCCCCCCTTAAAAAAAAAAAAACATCGCCTCGATGTTTCAAAACAAAGCAAGTTAAACATAAAAACTGCAAAGTTCAAACACCACACATTCTTTAACGCGCGTAATATGGCTTCAGTCGTACGACATGTACAATTTCTGGCGTGCGCGTCGCCGTTGTGATGCTGACGTTCCGTCGGGAATGACTTCATAGTCCAGGGGTCCGACGCGGCGAATGATTTTGTATGGCCCAAAGTATCGATGCAACACCTTTTCACTTAGTCCGCGACGGCGAATTGGTGTTCAAATCTACACTTGGTCTCCTCGGTTGTACTCTGCGTGGCGTCGTCGTAAGTTGTATCTTGGATCGCAGGTCGATGATAGCCCTATGTTCATTTAGGAAATCCATGCTTAAAATCACGTCGCGGGAGTACTGCTGCAAGACCACAAAGCTGGTGGGGTAAGTACGCCCATTTACGGCTATTCTTGCAGTGCATCGTCCCGATGGAGTAATCAGGTTGCCACCTGCGGTGCGAATCAACGGGTCATACCAAGCGGTGGTAACTTTCCTAAGCAGAGAAGCTAACGGTCCACTGATGACTGAATAGTCAGCTCCGGTGTCTACTAGGGCAGTGACTCTGCGACCGTCGACATCAACTTCAAGATCGCTTATTCGCGTCCTCGCATTGCACTTGGGCCTTGGTGTCTGATCTCGGCTCCGTCGTTTCTTCTGGTCATGGCCGGGGCATACCGTTATTATTTCGCTGGGCGGCGGTGTCGGCTTGCACTCTGGTCGTGTTGTCGTCGATGTCGCGTGGAGCGGCAATGAAATAGCTGCGTCGTCGTTAGTGGTCGTCGGCGGCAGAGGATCTCCGTCTTTTCGCCGTTGAGCAACATAAACCTCCAACGGCTGCTGCCTTTAGTTTCCCCTACGGGGTGTAGGAGACCGTCCTTGCACGTAACTGCGACCCGGCGACGAAAATCGGGCATTATACGGTGATGGGGAGAGTGACAGACGCCTTGGCGACGAGTGCTCTCCGCTGCGCCGAAGTCATTGATTTCCTGTGGTTGCTCGCCAGGACGGGGTCGTGGAGCGTCGACAGGGAAACCACGGAGGCCGATCCGCCTGTACGGGCAGTGACGGAGGATGTGTCCTGCCTTGCCACAATGGAAACATAATGGCCGGTTGTTTTTTGTCCTCCAGGCATCGCACTTCCTGGGGCTTGGGGGCTGTTGGCAAGCTTGGCGGGCGGGGGCCGAAGGGCGTTTTTCAGGAACAGGACGGTAGCGGCGAGGGCTCGGAAAGTCATCACGTCGGGGCGCAGGGCAACGTAATGCACCAGTGTAGTTCATCGCTGTTGCCTCTTGAGCTGGAACAGTCGCAGCCGTCGTTTGAGGAACGCCCAACGCCTGCTGGACTTCTTCACGGACGACGTCCGCGAGCGTCGCCACCTGGGGTTGTTGCGATGATGGCATCAATCGGCGGAGCTCCTCTCGCACGATCTCCCGGATGAGGTCTCGAAGGTTCTCTCCGCTTGCAGATGCGCTGGGGTAGTGGGTTGAGCAGGCCGGCTTAAGTGGTCGCTCGTAGTGGCGCATCCGGGTGGCCAATGTCTTCTCGATAGTAGACGCCGCCGTTTCAAATTACGCCACAGTTCTTGGTGAATTTCGCACATGACCCTCAAAGAGCGACTCTTTAATGCCTCGCAATAAAAGTTTGACTCGCTCACCTTCGGTCATGTTAGGGTCGGCGCGGCAAAAGAGGCGCTTCATCTCCTCAACGTACGCCAGGACAGGCTCATTAGGGAGTTGAAGTCTTGACTGAAGGAGGGCCTGGGCGCTTTCCTTTTGTACGACGCTTGAAAAGGCAGTCAGAAACGCTTCCTTGAAAGTCTCCCAATCCTTCATAGTTGCCTCATGATTTTCGAACCAAACTCGGGCATGTCCTTGAAGAACAAAGTAGACTTGCCTAAGTTTCGCGGCGTCGTTCCAGCCGTTGAATTCTGCCACACGATCGAAAAGGTCCATCCAGTCTCCCGCGTCTTCATCTGGTCGTTCATGGAAGCAGAGGGGCTCACGGGGCTGGACGAAAACAACCGCTGCTGCAGGCTGGGCCATTGTCAGCGTCGATGCCTTTCGAGATCGAATGGGGTCAGGCAGCAGACCGTGTTCTGGTTGTAGGCCTTGGAGTCGGCGGCTGGCTTGGTGACCTGTAGGTTGGTCTTCCAGGGCGACAGGAACACGGCTTGGGTCTTCGCTTGAAGGATTAAAGGCAGCACCTCCACCATATGTCACGTAGGGGTGACCAGGTCGACGACACAAATGAAGGGTCGATGATTGCACTGAACAAACTCTTTATTGGGGTTGACTTGCGCCCGCAAAAGAACTAAGCAGCTCGGCGGCGGCGATAGCAACAATCGTGCTCGTCGGTCGTCGGAAAAAGAATGCTCGTCACACTCGTCAACGCTCAATTTAAAGGCTGCACAGAACAATCTAGATAACGTCGCAAACAGCTACCAGCACGGACTGGAACATTGTGAAAAGACACACGAGTGGCCGGAATCTTCGAGATAGATCTCGGTGCATCTTGCGCTACAACGAAACTGATAAAGGTGTGACTCGCGACATCGACCATT
Organism: Amblyomma maculatum; assembly: GCA_023969395.1. NCBI lineage: Eukaryota > Metazoa > Arthropoda > Arachnida > Ixodida > Ixodidae > Amblyomma > Amblyomma maculatum. The sequence continues at coordinate 46,376 of JAJIZL010026466.1, forward strand.
ACCAAACAAAGATTACGGAACTGATGCGCGGTCGAGAATCAGAGTGATAAGCCTGTATGCCGGCGGCTGTTAAAAAACAACAAATACAGTTTTGAACTTTTCGCGGCAATACGTCGCTTTATTGAACGCAAACCTCAAGATATCATAATTTTCTAGTGCTCATGTGTTTTTTTCGTCTACGAACACTTGTAAGTTTTCCTACATACAGATATATCCGGTGCACTAATACTTGTAATAATGGGCGTTTTAGCTTCACGTGCTACCAGCGGAGCATCGATGTCAATGAATACACTTACGACTGAGCGGTTTCAATATGTAAACATTTGAGAAGGCGTCGCCCGGTGTGCGGCTATCTGCGCATCTTTCTCTGGTCAGCGATGTTTGTTTATTTTTTCTCGAATAGTTTTTTGTCATCGCTAGCGTAACGATACGTTCGTACTTGCACTTTCGCGTTGAAGGCGGCCGATCTTCAGTCGCAGATATGAAGACCCACCGCAAGATCGTACGAGCTGTACGCGCAAAAGCGACGCGACGCGCGTATATGCTTGCTAGCGCACACTTCGATGGCTTCGCATTTTCGAGGTATTTGGGAAACGAAGTGTGCCCTTTACATACAGAGTAGTTGTATAATATGTTTGGTATCATGCTTATTTAGTGCGCTGGCGTGTCCGATATGACCATTCAGGTTTATATTCGTCGATCGGCCCGGCTTCTGTTCAGGAGCGGAATGCTCTGCCCGGTATCAGCTCCAGAAATGACGCGTTGGTCCGGTTTCTGGTTAACTGATACAGGCTGAACCGAAATGAAACAGCGCGGAGCTCTCATTACGGAAATTCTTGTATGGTCCGTGGCCCTTGTTTCAGAAAAAAACTGGACGCCAGGCTGGAAAAAGCATGCAGAGCTATAAAATAACACCACTACATTTGAAAAAGAAAGAAAAAGAATAGAAAGAAAAGGAAAAGAAACAAAATAAAATAGAAAAGAAAAAAACGTTGCATGTGATTCGAACTTCGATCTTTGAAGCCACCAAGCACGCACTTTTACCACTAAACCACGACAGGATACGTGGGTAGCCGTTATATTTCTGCTTATGTAGTCAACATTGCTCTTTTGTAGTTTCTGTATTTTTGTAGGGTGTAGAATTTGTGGTCGTAATGGACCGGTCGCCCTTTAAACACGCTGAATCCTTTTCCTGGCTGTCACGAAGGGTTATCCGTGTCCAGCATCTTTACAATGCATCGCTTTCTTGCAGACAAACCTCAGAATGTCACAATTTACTAGTGCTGATGTGTTTTGCATTCGTCTTCGAACGCATGCAATTTTTGCTACATATAGATATATGCGGTGCACCAACGCTTGTAATACTGCTTGTTTTAGGTTCACCTGCTGCCAGCGGAGCCGCGACGTCAATGAATTTACTTCTGACCAAGCGTTTTGCATTAGTAAACACTCGAGGAAGCGACTCCCGATGTCCGGCTGACATGTGCATATTTCGATGGTCAGCGATGTGTTTCATTTGTTTACGAGCGTATTTTATCCTCGCTACCAAAACGCTATGTTTTTGCTTGCACTTTCGCGTTGAACGTGGCAGATTTTCAGTCGCAGATATGAAGATGCACCGCAAGATCGTACAAGCTGCAGCGACTGTTGCACATGCAAAAGGAAAACGCGATGCGTGTATGTACTTCCTAGCGCACACATCCAATCCTTCATATCTTCCAGGTATTTGCGAAACAGCGCGTACTCCACATATACAGAACAGTTGTAACGTATGTGTGTGGTTTCATGCTTACTTAGCGCGAAGGCATGTTCCGACGTGGTCATCCTGGTTGAGCTTCACGATCCGCCCGAATTGTGCTGAGAAACGTAAATGCTCTGTCCCTTATCATTTTCATTCGTATCGGGTTTGTCCGGTTTCTGTTAAACCGGACATGGCCTGTCTTGTATATGAGCTCAATACAGGACTGGTCCGCCCTGTTTCATATCCATACCGGACTGGGATGTGATGTTTAATTTGCAAAATTGAATTGGTCTGCCCTGTATTAACTCGATACCGGACTGGACTTTACGGATTGAGATTCATATCGGACATGTCCTGTCCGATATTAACCCATTAAGCTTCGTACAGGACTGGTCCACTCTGTTTCATATCCATACCGGACTGGGATGCCATGTATAATGTGGATACTGGTAATAGTCTGCCCTGTATTAACTCTATTTCGCATGGACCATCCGGATTGAGATTCATACCGGACATGACCTGTTCGATATAAACCCGTTTAAGCTTTATAGAGGACTCGTCACACCGGTATGAAATTTATAGGGGATAATACAGGACCGTTCAATCCCGTTTGTCGCGATTCGGGATTTTTCACTAGGGAAATGTTGTATTGACTTTTTGTACTGCTGTCACTGTTGCCTGCCACCGGCTTTCAGGCTCCATCAAGTTGTCCCTACAGCTTTTGCCTGGGAGACTGTCAACATTATAAAATGTTGAGAATAAAAGTAAATTGAATTGAATTGAAACAGCATGAAAACATATTTGCTGTAGCGAAATAAAAGCCTGTTATCCCACGAGCAGTAATTATAAAATGCTGTGATCACAGGTTCGCCTTTAATAAACTAATAAAACCATAACTTAGGGTTCATATACACCAGAGGAAAAGGTTCAGCCCGGTAAGTCGATTACATGTTTCGCGTTATATATTTATTTTCCAACTTTTTGTATATTGTAAAATGAGGAGTACTTTAATTTCCCCGAAGGTACTTTTTTTCTCTATCATGTTAACGAGCTATGAGTTTTCTAAAGAGTTTATTTTCAAGTCCCTCTGTGTTTCTAGTCCCTCAAGTCACATTATGCAAGTACATTCTGAATGTCTACATTCTCCTCATTTGCATGAGTCTTCTAGTACATTATTCGAGAGGCGGATTTATAACTTATTATTTATCCTGTGAATACTAATATATCATTACGTTTATACCCTAACAATTCCAATTTTATCATAGCTGGTCTCACGCGAAGCAAATGAGGGCGGGCAAATCGTTTCTAGGTAATTTGCTAAGTTGATATGGGTGTTTCAGTTCTATTTTAAAAGGAGTATCCTGCAAAGTAGAAGTATTGTTTCTTGCCTCGGTTAGGTTATGCATAGACCACGCATATAGGGCCTCCACAATGTTTAAGTTAGAAATAGTTTAATATTTGCTTCATCCATTAGAACACACACAAATGTGGCGGCAATCAGCAAATGATCACATTTTCGGCGGCTATACCATGTGGCTGCGACTTAGTAGGAACAATATTACGTGGCCAGGTAATGGCCAGGCACTGGGAAGTAGCCATTACTTTTGAAAAATGTTAAATTACGCAGTGGACATAATATCTTCTGACCCTCGACTTAGCTTGATATTTCTAAGTGCTAGCGTCCAGTGCGCCCTGTGTATGTGCCTCGCTCGGTGCTAGTGCATCAGTGTTTTACGCGGCGTGATTACCTCCTGCCACGTAACATCTTGGTGGTGATGCCGACTTTCCCATCCTCCGCATCCCGGCTTGCACCACGGAGCTTCGCAGTGGTCGCTACACTGGCGGCGCCATCATGACTCGAGCCGGCGACACGTGAAGCCCCACTGCCCTTACATTCGTGATCACGGCTCAACCCCGTCACTTGAAATCTTTTATGGTGCCTCAGGTGATAACATCGACAAATGGATCTCGATGTGCGAAAGTGTCGGCATCCATAACTGTTGGGACCCCAATGGTGCGACACTCAATAGAACTAATGAACTATTTGAGAGATCTTCAAAGAAATGTCGCGCTCACTTCAACGACCAGATGCATTGAAGATCGCGGCCACAACCCACCATGAGCGCATGCGCATTATTTCACTCAAAGCTACGCCACCTACATTCAAGACGTGCTAACCTTATGTCACCAGGTCGACACTGCCATGTCGGAATCTGCAAAAGTGAGGCACGCCTTTATATGCATTGTGGACAACATACGCTTGCCATTTCATCCTCTGCAAGGGCTCCGGCACCATGAGCATCCTCCCAAAGGAGTGCCTTCTTTTCGAACAAGTAAAGAACTGGCGCATATTTCAACAGTTTCAACGATTTCCCCAACAGACGCCTCATATTCGTGTTTTTCGCCGCAGTCGCCGACTAGCACACCTTCTTCTTCACCCCTTAACATCGCCGACGCCGTCACCCGAATTGTTCACTGCGAAGTGGAGGCCAGACCACCTGCTCCACCTCAGCCCATTGTTCTCAGTACTCGTTGCCCAATGTCTCTCTGGACATCTCGCCTGCTATCTGTTCCATCGCACACCGCAGCGTCCGGCCACTACGGACAAATATTTTCTGTGCTTGGGCCCCGTATTTTCGTCGCTGCCGAAATCCAGCAGAGAGCGGGCGTCTGATGATCGCCCGATATCCACCAAATCTTCCTATGTCGGGTTCATTTTCCGGCTTTATTGCACTACCAGGTCTCCGACTCCTCGCACCGAGTTTTCCAATCACCATCGTTCAGAAATGCTCCGTCGTTGTCCGCCCCGATCACAACTTACTATTCAGGTTGGCTTGACGATTTCGCCAGCTCCCGACCCCGTCGCTCTTCCCACTCCCCTTATCCCCAAGCCACACCAGCCTGTATGCCGCACACTTTCATTCACGAGTGCATGTGCACTCGGCTACGCCCCTAAGGCGTGTGCCAGGCTGTTGCCTGATATGTGATGAATGGTAGCGGTGAAGCTTGATACGTGTGAAGCAAGTAGGCACCGGGGAACTTTCCTTAGTAAAGAGGCTGCTTGTGGACACGCTACCGGCGACCTCCTTTGTCGGGGTGGCCCGTCGCAACCCTCCACGACGTCTTCAGCCAAGTCGCGGTATGTCACCCATCCTGGCCCTGCACCGGCGGCAAGCCTCAAGGCAGATCCTATTTCGGTACCCGGGCGGTGCGGCTACTTGCCCCGCTACATGCATGCCGTTATGCATGCCAGTAGAAGGGACAGAAGGGATTGAAATATTTCTAGCACCGCACCACATCCTCATTTTATATATAATTTCTATGGTTTAATGTCTCCTCTACATTATCTCTGCAAAACTATGTCTAGCCAAGCTAAAAACATCGCGCAATCTCTTTAAGTATTAGTTTCGGGGACCCCTAAAATTACTTCGTGGACAGCCTTTCAAGAAGCACTTCCAAGTTTATGTAGTGTCACAAATATTATCTTCGGCCAAGAGAGGCCATAATGGATGGGTCCGGAAAGTTGACTTTCCCACTGCAACTCCTAAATTCGTTCGAGTTTGGCGTTCAGGTGGCAGACAATGAAGATTTTCAAAAATGTCTACCACTGGTATTCTTGAATGTGCATTATGTTACTAGATGGTGGTTTAAGCTAGTGTTTCGGCAGCTCCGGTAATTTCGACCACCTTAAGTTCTTTAACGTGCACTGACAACGCACAGCACAGGGGCGCCTGGCTTTTAGACGCGACCGAAAAGCGGCCGCCGAGGCTGGGGGTTGATCCCGCATCCTTAGGAGCAGTAGGCCAATACCCTAACCACTGCGCCACCCCGACCGTTTTAGAGTATATTTTATCCAATAAATAATAACAGTTTCACCATGAAAGCACCGATTTCTGCAGCTTGGCAGCTATATAAAACATGTGAGAGGTCTGTCGAAGCTCGATCATCTCCCTTCGGATAATGTTTCACATGACAGTTGCGCCAAAAGATAATTCATGGCATCAACCGTTATGAAAGCTGTTCGCGCGAGTAACGCAATGAAGGCTTGGTTAGGCATCACATTAAACTATTCAATAGTACAAGACCCTGGGCAGAACGAATGGAATATGGCTGCACAGTTCGAACGAGCAGCGAACAAAGGCTAAGGAGGAGCCTCAGTTCCCAAGTCAAGCCATCTTTCAACAGGGGAACTTGTTTGGGTCAAGATTAAAAGCCCTTGTGATCGCTAGGTGATTACTAGTAAGTAGTGGCCCTTGGGAGCGCCTGCATGATGAGCAGAATATGCATGATCGACACTGCAGTATTTATGTTTGTTAAAAGCCACCAAAAAACAGTTGAATTGAGTCGCTTACAGGCTGGTGTGAGGAGGTTTACACCAATAATTTTTATTCTAAATGCATACAAGGCCCTTAGTTGCATAAGCTTAGGGGGATAACATAAAAAAACATGACAGTGCGGATTGCAATAAACAAAAGCAAATGTATAGCCCGATGATTGCAAAATTCACACATACTAAGATGGTTGTCACATTTCAACAGGTAAATATCAACGAAAAACGTTTTATGACATGATACATGAAATTATACGCAGCACACAAATGTAAAACTGAGGGTCACTGATGAGGAAACAGAAAATATATACACTGTGATGTGAAACTGACGGTTTTCTTGCGACAATTCCCTTAGGCAAACCACATCAGTCATGTATTCTCTTCGGAAGGAATATGTGCTTAAATATGTATATTTACTCTGTAAGTGCATTCACGTACCATCAGATACCTACGTCAGATGTTTTAGGTACATTAAATTATGAAAGCCATTATTTGAGTTAAAGTAGTATTAGGCGGAAATATTTTATACTTATCGCGAACAGCGGCCAGCCCAGTCGGTGTGAAAAATCACAACATCTGCTCAAGAACTCATAATTCCCTTAGACAATGCAAGCAGCATGTACCTGTAAGTGTTAAAGCTTGTCACATTTTACTGAGTTGATGAATCCCAATAACAGCATGCGTACTCAATTATAGGGTTTTCATTTGAGGAGTAAAACGTTTGCTTTACATAAACAGGTGCGTGATTAAAATCTCCCAGAATGTTTAACATTCGACTGGCCTTCAATGTTGTGTGATGAACATGAGAATTATATTACAAGTTGGCAAAAAAAAATTTCCAGAGAATTTGCATTTCTTTGTAATGGATAAGTAGGTTTGAAGTATTACATAATTACCGAGAATTTGATATTTTGAGCTGTACAGCTATGGGGTACAATTTGACAGACGGATAATCGTCTTGCAGCAGTAACGCCACAATAAAACATAGCTCACATCATTATATAAAGTTTGCCTGAAAGCCATACAGTCAGTTCACTGTAAATACTGCAATCATTAGCATACAGTCTTTGACGACTGACGATATGGCCACGAAGGGCATTTATGCAGATGACGAACAGCAGGAGCCGAGCATGGACACTTCCACAATACAGATAACATTAAACATTCGAACAGCTCTCGTCATTCAGAACCACGCATTCCTTTCTTCAATTTACGTGTGCTTCAAAATCATGTCAAGAGCAACAATAATTGAGTGGAGTGTTGACGTTGTTGGTCTGATCACGAGGAAAAACACAACTGAATAGGCGATTGTTTTTTGCACTGCATTTTTCACGATTTCAAGAGATTTGCCGTTTTATAAAAGTGGAAACGTTTATCTAAGAGCAGTGGATGAAAGACGCAAATTAACGCCTGCGGAAGGTATAAAAATATGTAATCTATCTGTATGTGTTAATTGAGGGTACTATATTGTAAAAACTAATTCCGTATAGCAAGAAAACCCAGGCCTATATGGATGTTGCGTTAAAGCAAAGCACTTTTTACCCTATACGTGATTATTAAGGTTAGTCAAAAATGATATGCTCAAGCATTTTACATGATACATTTGCTAATGAAATAGGCCTTGCAGAACTGCAGGCACCACTTATGGTTGCGGCTAATACTTTCCTGGTGCTGTCAGTGGCACACCTTTTCCCTGTACCAACCATAATTCATCTTCGCGGTCGACTTGTTCAACGCTTGGAAACATTATGTTAAACTTCTTTTGATTTCTGAAAACGGTCACCACTATACAAGCACTGGCCCTAAATTTCGTCAAGTATAATGGCATGCATTGACACTGACGTGCTCAAAATAAACGCTGATAGAATCGTGCTCTCCTAAGTATAGGTTATCAATTTCGCACCAGTGCTAAGTTTAGCGTGAAATCATTTCACTTCCGGTACAAACCTCACCAAACAGAATTAGCAATCAAGGTTGCTTTTTTGAGGCTGCAAAATGATTGGTTATCTCCACTTTCGTCACTGAAGACTGCGGCCCCTCGACAGGCAGTTGCTTTTGGTCCTACAAGAGCAGCAGTACATTCTTTAGATTCACTCCAGATATTGTGCTGGTTACACACACTAAAGAGGCACTAATTGTCCGCTCGTAGCTCGATGTTATCTGCTGTGCAAAAATCTTTACTGCGAACTTATAACAGGAAGCAATTCAATTGAGGTGCTTAGCTGGCCGAACAGCATTAGTCTTCACGGTCTCCTTATCGGATGCTTGACAATGTCAGGTTATGTTTCTTGCAATTGATGCATACAGCGATAGCTGGAAAAGTACTTTCATTTACACAAGCTAAAAATCAAGCAAAAATAGTGTCTGTTAGACATAACATCATACGGTACCTAAGCGTACGAAGTGATCATTCTTGAAGGAATCAAAATATCGCAAAGGCGACGCGTCCGGCGTAAAATTGTGCATATTGTTTGACTTAAGTCCGAAAATACAATTAGCGATGCTAACTTAATTTTCGTAATGATGTTTCTTAGTTACTTCATTGTTGACGACTATTTTAGCGCACAGTTTTTTTCTTTGCAGAGCATAGGTGCGACGCTTCTTTCAGTGCGGTGTTGCCGACGAAGATTTTTGTTTCGCTTCTTGACGTTCGGCTCTGCCGATCTTCAAGTAACTTCGAAGCAAAAGTGTTTCCGCACCCTACATGGCCGTTGTACTCGACGGTCTTATGTTGATATTTCGATGTGGGTTTTACACTGAGAGCTGCGGAGTGCAGCGGAAATTCATTGTGCAATGACCGGCAAGCAAGGTTTTTGCTATCGGAGTCGCAATTGTTTTGAAGCGAAAGTTTCACTGTCTGCTATTCAGTGACTTCGCGTGATACCAATTCTCATAGTGGTTTCGCCGCTCTTTCTACTTGAACTCAAACCTTCATCCTTTCCATTGCGGCGCCGTTATTGAGTCCTCAAAACAAGCGTGAAAGATACTGCACCTCTCGTTTCCTGTGAACCAATTACAAAATGGAAAGGCCGTCCTGGGTGGCGCGTATCACTTTGATCAAACATGAATTTCAAAGACGTGTACTATGCGTTTCCTTTCTTATAAACCAGTGTACAATTGACGCGAAAAGCATTTGAAGACACGATTAGATGTACAATATACAAGAGAATTATATGAATCTTGACCTGCTTAGGCGCAGGCGTTCACAATTCTGTGGACTCCATTGAAGAGCACAAGGCTCCTTCCTTTCTATAAAACCTAATTTTATTAACAATTATGAAAAAAAAACGCAGACTGAAAAGCGGATATTAAACAGGCTATTGCTGAACACTAAGCATTCGCTCTACCACTATAGATCAAGCCATGTTTAATCCCCCTTAATATTTGTACGGCAAAGACCAATTCAAAAACAGTTCTCAGGGAAGTCTATCATCTTCCTGGGGAGTGCACTGTTCCCGCATATACATGATAGTCTAAACAAACTATCTGCCTTTTAGAGATAACGCGCTCGTCTGAAATATCAGAAGTGGAATAATTTATCTTGCGTTCAATTGCTCCTATATTTGAGTGAACGATGGCAAAATATCGAAGCTTCGTTCAGAAGGTGAACTAAGATTTTGCATAAATATTATCAAATAGACATCTGGCGGGTAAATAGTTAGTCCGAAGAAAGTGTTATCTATGTAAAAGCAGTTCTTACCCGAAGAGACTGAAGATATTTATTAGAAAGATAAATACCGCCTACAAAAGGCGAAGCTTCCACTTTGAATGGCATTGCTCACTGATAAATTGGTACCATGAACCTGCCTTACAGATTCCCTTTTCGTGTCGCATAAATCTTCTTTTTAGAAAGCTCTTGAACGATTGCTTCTTCGGTCACCTTCTGGTATTACACTCTCTGAATAAGCAACCATTGTTTTGTGGAGTAAGCTGTTTAACGCGACATTGCTTGTTTCTCGCTTTTGTTCCACCTTGCATGTGCACAGTGAACAAATTGTGAAGAAGCAGTTTGCTTGGTAAAGACATGCCGAAAGGATTCATGCCAAGTAATTCCCATTGACGCTAATATATGTATTATGTCTGCAACTGTTAAGACACCTAATTAGCGTTATGCATGCCGAGAGCAACGCATTACCGAAGGTGTAATTTTCTTCGCGTCAATATATTTCAAGGGTGTCCCAAAACGAATTACAAGATACTGTTCGTCGACAATAAAAGGCAGTGCTACGTCCTAATTGAGAAGGCGCCACGGGATGAGAGGTATGCATGTCTATCCTTACCATGCCGTTTTACGATTGCATCCACTATTTACTGAAAAGGAGGGGTTATGTCTGCTTTGTCAAGAATGCGAAACAATACTGCAATTGTGAAGTTTATTGAGACATTTCAAAGCAATATCCGCTGGTGAAAATGTCATTTCAATGTAATTGTTCAGAACACGTCTTCAACGGGCCTGAATAAGTTGAAACGTTAGTAGTTATTAGTCGGATTATACCCCTGTTAGGAATAGAAAGAAATGCGCGCTTTAATGAGCTTGAGCCACTAAAAACGCCTCCTAGGAGAATCGGTGAACTTTTCTAGTCATTTTGCCTTAATCCCACCACAAATAACGCAAACTTGAGCATCTATTCCTCACTGAGCATCTATTCCAGAGACGTGCAGTGTATGTATACACAGCAGCGCATTTTGCGCGCACCCTGTTTTAGTTGAAATGCATTACTTGCTTTTCTCATTTGGTAGTGGTCCGACGGGGGTAATAAAAAGATAAGCTTAAGAAGCTGTTTTGAACCCAAAATAAATTCAAATGGATTCTGTGCTTTATGCAAAAAATTGCGGGCCACATTTCTTGCCGAAAAGTTTTGTTGCGTGCCTAAAATAATTTCTCTGATGTTATGTAACAGAACATTAGTACTTCATGTGGCCATTAGCAAAAGCCATTTGAACATATAACAGGAAAATGCAGATCACATACTTTGTTCGTTTATCAGCGTATTATTGAATATATTGTTAAGGGAAATGTATACAGCGGTAAACACTAGATAACTGTCAGAAGCACACACCGCCAGGACGAACACAGCTTAGCATGAGCGTCTTCTTCTTCACAACACCACACGAGCGCGTCGTCATCATCTCGTTATTGCGCACCGTAATTAATATTAAGGGTTGGTGTATGACAATTGTTCGCCATTTTTGCGTGGACCTAATTATGCGAATTGCCATAAGGTTACTCTATCCGGTAGGGCAAAATTCGAGCCCAAATTATTAGACATTTCTTCGTTGCCTCATGGTAACGTAACAATATCACAAAGTTAGCTTATAGTTGAGCTGAATGGTGCATCATATTTTGAAACATACAGCGCAACAAACGGAGGACACGTAAGCAGACGGAAACAGCGCTGACTATCAACTGCATGATTTAATAAAGGAACACGTATATGTACAAAATACTCAGACAACCAAGTACGCATGTTCGCAGATAAAAACAAGAATTTACTTCAACTAGTTTTGTCCAGATTCTGATATTTCACGGAGATGAATGAAAGCAGACTTCTCATTCTCAACAGCCCGTGCCGAGCTTGCACTCCGAGCACGCGCTGTACACCTTTATTTTCCTCAAACACGGCTGGTAACGCTGATCTCAGTGCCTCCGCTTTATAGCGTCGGCGGGAGCTACAGGTGCTTACCTATGTGTCAAAATTCTTTTAACTGAAACAGGCCTCTTTTATTTCTCTTAATAATTTGCTCTATGTTTGTTCAACACTGTAGGTTCTTTGAATAAGGAGGGTGCAAAGGGAGCTTTTGGCTACACCCTTTGTGGCTTAGTTCCAGGTTTGATGACGCGGTTTTGTCTAGGGGTTTTTATGTTCTCGTATCCCTATGTTGATACATCTTCCTGATTGGTCAATGTAACCTTTGCCGCATTTTTAAAGTACTCTGTACACCACTCCTTCTGTGAATAAATCCTACAGTTGATGGTCAGCACCGTTCCCGTCTACTCGCTTGTCCTTCGTTTGTTATGCTGTGTTTAACCAAAATATTACAAATATGTTTACACGCTCACTTAAGCCCTTCAATTTAGTCTCCCACACAATCAGCCTTCAAGTGACTCTCCTTTCTCTGTTCAAGGTTGTTACAAAAGGCGTGTGTTATGATAAGTTACGAGTTGTATGTCAGGTGCCTGCTGAATGCCCCGTTCAGATTAGCCAGGAGGAAAGACTGCACCTCGGCTACCCCGTCCGGTAATTTTTTACAGCACTATACACGTCCAGATCGCGCAAACCTGAGCGCGAACCATGATACCATTTTTGACAGCCGCAGGGGATCACCTCAAGGCATCACCATCATCAGGCGCCGCACCATGCCTCCGCAAAGTCTGCTTCGTCTCCTGTGGGGTTCCCTGGTGGAGCTCCTGGTATCTTCATTGAGGGTCCATGTCGTTATGCCCGCTAGCCTCCAGGAATTATGGATTGAGAAGCTCATGGTAACCTCCCTGATTTTGACACCATAAAACGAAAAGAAGGAGGCCAGCACCAAGACGCATCTAATTGCTTTTAATCCCCTCGGCTGTCAATATGGCACACAGCCTCCTTCGCGTGCCTCAATATCACAACGTGTCTCCTTCCTGCTTTTTCCGCTTGCAGACAGAAGAGCGAATATGAAACACTCATGACACTTTTCCACGCCATGTCATTACTTTACATCACATATTAAAATTAACGCTCCGCTTTTCCTCTTTCCCCACTGCTCTTCTCTGCCTCAAGCAGCATTTGCACCTCGAAGACATTCGTTGCAGTTCTCGTGTTGTGTCATGCGGCGAACACCTACTTTTAAGGCAGTCATCCTTCTGCCTCTTCACGAAGCACTACGTTGTTGTTGGGAGCTGAATGACTCTCGTTATGCCCACTACTTCCCACGATGGGCTTTATCTGGTTTCTTTCCGCATGGGGGAGGCATCTTGCGCTGACGCATGCCTGCGTTTTCGCCATACCTCGAAGCCTCTTAGGAACCGTCTGCCTTTTGAGACTCTCATTACAATTCACCCCTCTCTGGCTTTTTTCAGTTACACACTTTGATACCTACTACCCGCGCTGGCTGGCAGGTGGACAGTTTAAATTCGCTCTGCTTGCCGGCACAGATAATATTCGCCCGTAAGTACTGTCACTCGCAAAAGTTTGCGGGATCTCCAGCGCGTGGCTGAGTGGCGGGAAACTGCATTCCTGCGCCATCTACCGTCAAAGAGCACGGCGTCGAGGCTCACGGAAATGGCGCGCCAGGGGCGCTTTGCGCATGCCTGTCCTTTCTTCGCTATCAAGCATGTCTCGTCACTAGCTTCCCCGTGATGCGCTTTTGCCACTCGCGGCAGCCGCTGATGCGCCGCGTCATCATCGTCGCGTGTCTGCTTTGGCGGGTAAGATGAACGACGAAGCAAGCCGGTGTGTTTTGCTCGACGCGCAACGTTGTCACGGGGAAGCTAGTGACGAGACATGCTTGATAGCGAAGAAAGGACAGGCATGCGCAAAGCGCCCCTGGTGCGCCATTTCCGTGAGCCTCGACGCCGTGCTCTTTGACGGCAGATGGCGCAGGAATGCAGTTTCCCGCCGCTCAGCCACGCGCTGGAGATCCCGCAAACTTTTGCGGGTGACAGTACAGGAAGTGATATAGTGATGTAGTTCTTGAAGATGGCACTGCTACTATTCAGCAGAGTATCCAAGAAGTTTGGATTTCATGTCACCATGACGGGTTGTGGCAGACCAGCAGAATATCGTGTTCCAGATTGCCAGGTCCCAACTGGGATATAGTGACCCCAAAGCACGCTAGCACATTAGTTGAGCTGCTCCTAGGTTTCGTATTGCTACCCACCGGTTACGCCGACGCCGCCGACGATGTTGTGCAAGGCAGCAGTGGGCACTAATGAGTTTCGCTCTAAATGTCAGCAAAAGTTTTCTTCAGTTCATAAGGTAAAGACCGCTGGAAGTGTTACCAGCTAACCTTTCCTTGCTACACAGAGCTCCCCATGGCTTGTGCAACTGATGAAGCTGAAGTTCTAAATATTTTCCCACTATTGTCCCTGATGGCACTTACTTGCTAACTGAAGAAATACCGTGGTTGCGAAATTATTTTCGAGTGGAAAGATGAAAAGCAGGTTTAAGACCGAAACATTTGTCTTGTTTCCTCTTGAGGTTGCTATCTATGAGTTCTTATGAATCATCAAATCACAGGAAAGTATGTTTCAACCCTTAATTGGCATAACCCGGCACTCCTCTTTATGAGGGTTGTCTGGCGTAACAGCACTACATTAGATGTCTGTTTTGGCAGGAACGACAAAATAAGTTAGCCCTAACCGGATGTGAGTGGTAAAGGGAATTAATGCTAAGACGACTGGGAGCTCGTAATCAATTCAGATGCTGTCGGCGTTGTGAGAAAACTCTCAATCAGGTATCTAACGAGCGGTAAGTGGTACGAGACACGCAGGGTACTGATTCTTTTCTATGTAACCATGTCACAAGAACGCAAAACCTAGACGGACGGAAAACTCGGCTAGCTTTGTGATGATAATAGAACAACCGAGAGTATCGGTTGTGAGCTCATAGTTAGGGTTATTCGTTTTCGCGTTTTAGATGTTGTTTTTTTTTTTCAATTTGGGGGGGGGGGGGGGTAAACACCGGGAGTTATTTTTCGACTTGGTAACAAGCGAGAAATCGGGTTTTTTGTAGAAATACTCCAATATTCGGGTTTTCTCGGGTTAGATTTACAAACATTTATTCGATTTCTACTAACCGGAGGATAACGATTAGGGTAATGCTTGAGTTGCTTTTAAGAGCGTATTCCATAATTCGGCATTTCTGCCGTAATTATTGCTCTCAATAATGGGCAAAGGTCAATTTTTAGCCCAGAAACATTTTATTCATGTGAGGTTGTCATTGACGTTTTACATGCCCTTAATAACATGTGCAACATTTCTGTTTCGATCCCAGACCTGTCTGGTCTCTGGAGATATCGCAGCTGAGAGCACGTTCGCTCAACGTCCCATTTGCCATCACCTAGATGAAACAATGTCAACGCTCCATTTACTAGCCTAGGGTAGCGCACATTTGCGTCGTTCCAAAAGTGTATCGCTTTACATTTTCATTTGTGACGCTTGATTCAAGTAAGTGCAGGATAAACTCCGCGTGAAGCGAGCCTAGACCACACAGGCTTATTGCATTTCTTGATTAACGCGGGTCTTCATATGCCTGTCGGGTCGCAGTTCACATGACGTAATTACTTGTAACTGTGTGCTAATCGCTAATAAGTGTTTCATATCAAAGGCGAAAAATGAATTAGTACTTACATGTATGAAAACGGCAATAAAAAAACTCAGCGCAGACAAAACCATAAAGATTAGGCATCACACTCTGTAATATTAAACATATGTGTTCACCCTCATAATGTTAGGTGTCATATCTGTATAAAAAAGAAAGCACGCCAGCCGATGCTAGCCGTTACTTACTCAGGCCCCAACAAGGCGCTCACACCCCTCCTCGAGTTCCAGGCACTCACGCTTCTTCATTTTCGTCCTTCTCAACCATCAGGCTCAAATATCTAATACACTCAGGGCCCCAAAGTGAGAACTGCTATCGAATAGAGATGTATCAATAGGCCTAAGTACTCCCATTATTATTGTAATGAATTCGGCACAAGCCGACTATCCCATCCTTATCTACTATACAATACATGATCATCATCATCATCATCAGCCTGATTATACCCACTGCAGGGCGAAGGCCTCTCCCATATTGCTGCACTTAACCCGGTTCTATGCTAGCTGCATCCACTTGACCCCTGCGAACTTCTTAATCTCATCCGCCCACCTAACTTTCTGCCGCCCCCTGCTACGCTTTCCTTCCCTTGGAATCCAGCTTGTTACCCTCAGCGACCATCGGTTATCCTCTCTTCGCACTACATGTCCTGCCCATGTCCATTTCTTCTTAATTTCCACTAGAATGTCGGTAACTTGAGTTATTTCTCTGACCCAATCTGCACGCTTCCTATCTCTTAATGTTACCCCTACCGTTTTTCGTTCCATAGCCCTCTGGGTTGTCCTCAACTTAAGTAGAACTCTCTTGGTTAGCCTCCACGTTTCAGCCCCATAGGTGAGTACAGGCAAGACGCAACTGTTGTATACTTTCCTCTTGAGCGATACCGGTAAGCTGCTAGTCATAATCTGCGAGCGCTTGCCAAATGCGCTCCATCCCAATCTTATTCTTCTTGTTATTTTCTTTTCATGGTCTGGATTTGCGGTTACTACCTGTCCTAAGTAGACATATTCGCCTACTACTTCTAGTATTTCGCTCCCTAATGTAAACTGCTGTTCCTTCCCGAGGCTGTTGAACATTACTTTAGTCTTCTGCATATTGATTTTCAAGCCTACCTTTCTACTTTTTCTGTCTAGATCATCAATCATTATTTGCAGTTCATCCCCCGAGTTGCTTAGCAAGGCAATGTCATCAGCAAATCGCAGATTACTGAGGTATTCTCCGTCTACCCGTATCCCTAACTGCTCCCATTCCAAGTCTCTGAATAGTTCCTCTAAACAAGCTGTGAATGGTACTGGGGAGATTGTGTCTCCTTGCCTAACACCTTTCTTTATGGGAATTTTGTTGCTTTCTTTATGGAGAGTTATGGTTGCTGTGCAGCCACTATATATATCTTCCAGCACTTTCACTTACGGCTCGTCTACTCCCTGATTTCGCAATGCCTGCATCACCGCCGAGGTTTAAACTGAGTCAAATGCTTTTTCGTAATCAATGAATGCTATGTATAGGGGCTGGTTATATTCCGAGCATTTTTCTATCACCTGATTGATGGTATGGATATGATCGATAGTAGAGTACCGTTTCCGAAACCTTGCTTGATCCTTTGCTTGATTGCAGTCTAAGGTTGTCATGATTTTATTAGCGATTACCTTAGTAAATACCTTGTACGTAACAGACAGTAAGCTGATTGGTCTGTAATTTTTAAGGTCCTTAGAGTCCCCTTTCTTGTGAATTAGGATAATGTTTGCATTCTTCCATGGTTCCGGTACCATCGATGACGCCAGGCACTGCGTATACAGGGTGGC
Source organism: Amblyomma maculatum (assembly GCA_023969395.1). Taxonomy (NCBI): domain Eukaryota; kingdom Metazoa; phylum Arthropoda; class Arachnida; order Ixodida; family Ixodidae; genus Amblyomma; species Amblyomma maculatum. The sequence continues at coordinate 63,548 of JAJIZL010026466.1, forward strand.
CAGTTTTTCTAGCACGATATCCCCCCCGTCCTTCAGCAAATCTGTGGTTATCTGATCCTCTCCAGCTGATTTCCCCCTTTTCATAGTTTCTAGTGCTTTCTTGACCTCGTCCTTCGTCACTGGTTGAACGTCTGACTCTTTTCCCCTACACCCGATCTCATTACGGTCCTGACTACTTTGGCTACTGTAGAGATCTGTATCCTCGGCTACTTTGACTATCTTGTCCATATTAGTGATGACGTTGCCCGCCTTGTCCCTTATCGCATACATCTGATTTTTGCCTATGCCCAATTTCTTCTTTACAGCTTTAAGGCTTCCCCCGTTCTTTAAAGCATGCTCAATTTTCTCCATGTTATACTTCTTCATATCGGCCACCTTGCGCTTTTTGATTAGCTTTGATATCTCGGCCAATTCGATCTGGTCTGTTGGATTGGAAGCCTTCATACTCTGGCGTTTCTTAATCAAATCTTTCGTCTCCTTAGACAGCTTACCGGTATCCTCTCTAACTATCCTACCGCCTACTTCTACCGCGCACTCAGTAATGATATCTCTGAAGTTATTGTTCATTGCTTCTAGGGTAATGTCGCCATCCTCAGTTAGAGCTGAATACCTATTCTGTAGCGAGATCCTGAACTCTTCTGCCCTCCCCCTCACCGCTAATTCGTTGATGGGTTTCTTTCTTACTAATCTATTGCGTTCCTTCTTCAGATTTAGGCTAATTCGGGACCTCACCATCCTGTGGTCACTGCATCGCACTTTCCCGATTACCTCTACATCTTGCATAATGGCGGGGGTTGAACACATTATGAAGTCGATTTCATTTTTAGTCTGTCCGTTAGGACTTTTCCATGTCCATATCCGATTCTTCCGTTTGTTGAAGAAGGTATTCATGATTCGTAAGTTATTGCGCTCTGCAAAGTCAACTAGTAACTCCCCCCTGCTATTCCTAGAACCAATGCCATAGTCACCTACTGCCTTGTCCCCTTCCTGTTTTTTCCCTACCTTGGCATTGAAGTCGCCCATTAGTACAGTATACTACGTGTTTACTTTTCGCATTTCCGATTCCACATCTTTATATAAGCTTTCAATTGCCTGGTCATCATAACTACATGTAGGTGCATAGGCCTGTACAACCTTCAGTTTATACCGATTATTAAGCCTAATTACGATGCCTGCAACCCTTTCATTAATACTATAAAATTAATCTATATTACCCGCTATATACTTATTGATAAGGAAACCTACTCCTAGTTGTCGCCTCTCTGGTAAACCTCGATAACACAGTACATGCCCATCCTTCAGTACAGTATATGCCTCATTCGTCCTCCTAACCTCACTAAGCCGTATGACATCCCATTTCATGCCCTCTAGTCCCTCTAAGAGCACTGCTAAACTAGCTTCACTAGCTAGGGTTCTAGCATTAAACGTTGCCAGGGTCAGTTTCCAATGGCGGCCTGTCCAGCGGAGCCAGGCTTTCTTAGCACCCCCTGCTGCGTCACAGGTCTGACCGCCGCCGTGGTCAGTTGTTCCGCAGCCGCTGGTGACTGAGGGCCGGGGTTTTATGGAGCTTATCATAGGAGGTTGTGGCCAATTCCTGCACCAGGGTGGCCAACTCCTGTTCTGGTGAGGGAGTGCGTTGCCGGAGGTGTTCACCGGCATCAGGTCGCACCCCAAACCTGTATATGAAATTCCATCGACACGCGGACTTTTTTTTTTCATCCGGTGGAGAATTGCGCGGCACCGGGATATGAACCCCGGTCCTCTTGCATGCGAGGCGGATGTTCTACCGCTACGCCACCGCTGCCACAATCCATGATAATACCAGTTGATCAAACAGCGTTCGCGCGTTTTTCGGAGTGATAGATACAGAACATCTGTTTTCTTCTGTTTATCATTACTTTCTAGCGTAGACAAGTGACAATATCCCAACAAGAAATGTGACGGACACCTGGCTCAATTTTTCCGCGGACACATCTTTAAGATTCTGATCAATTTCTCCCTTCGCCACCAGGAAGCTCTCTTATTAGGACATTTCCACGTTATACTATCACTAGGACGGTAGTCTTACACATAATGTTGTCTAATACAAATTGTAAACTTTGCTACGCCTAAGGCTTGCCTTTTGCAGCCATCCGCATGGAAGACGTTCTGCCGGAGCAGCCGCTGCTTTGAGCCGAAAGCGCGCACACACCCCACATTTTGCCAATACACATTTAGTACACTGACGAGCTCTTGTTAACCGGATTCTTCATCGCCGCTCGGTTAGTGTGCATCCCACACCGCCACGGAGAACTTTGCGTTGTGTATACAACACCACAAGGCGTGTTGACGGGTCTTCATCAGAGAACAACACAGGCACATCTTCAGTGGACGTCACTGGAGCATTCTAAAGCCCAGTGCATATCCTCGGCACAACGACGTCAACGCTGAAAGGATGAAGATCGGGTATCTTGGAGGATGCGTCAAAACGTTTTCTTTTCGCGTGTTGGAGGTAGAGCTCAATAGCAAAACCATCTTTTTGAACTCTATTGCACCAGACAGTATTGACCTCTCGCATTTCTTGTGCATCAAGGAGACCAGTACGACTAGTTACCGGTGAACTGCATTTAGTGATGTAGCGTGCTGTCGTGATGTTACTCTAATATTTCTCGAAATTCTAAACCGATGCAGTCGAAAAAGTGGCTTCCTGGTCGCGCCCACTATGCCGGTCGCGCTTATTTCGCCTTTTTATCTTGCGGTAGAACGGGAATAACCGTTCCAACGGATCGAAAAGGCATGCTGAAGTCTGTAAAACGTTACGCTTCATGTTTTATTTGCGTGATAGCAGTTGTAAAACTGCGTTGGCAATTAAATGAAGCCGGTAAGAAGTGGTGTTCTAGAAGAGCCCCAGCACCTTTATGAGTGCAGAAGATGAATCTGGTGATGCATCTTTATTCATGTGTTCTTGTTGTGCCGGATCATTCGTAGCCCACTTTTCTAGCGCCGTGCAAGTACCGCTGTGGACACTGTATGCATCTTCGTATACCTCAAAGGCTTCTTCGAAACACGAAACACCAGTAACGAAGTCATCGACGTAGAAGCAAATGGAGAGGAGAGCAGCTGCACGTTTTAAAAAAGCGTCAATGTGTTGTAAATGGGGAAGTAATATTGCGTCCAACGGAAACCGGCTTACTGTCATCCCGAAGTGCACATGCGTGACTTCGGGCTCCTGAATGTCTGGCAAATACCTCACGGATACTGGTGCGTGTCGAAGCCATAAGAAACGCAAAGCATCTTGACAAAGCTGCTGAAAAGCAAACTGCAGAAAACACTCATGCTCATCAGCGGTGAGGCTAACCGGAGGCAGCAGGAAAATGACAAGCACCGTAAACATATAGTCCCTGAGGTAAGTGGCTTGCGCCCAGCGGTCGTTCACTGATGAGACACCACGCGGGTGCGACGACGTATTCATGAAGACGGGCAGCCGCGTTCTTGTAGACGATTCTAGAACTGCAGTTTTGTGAGGCATGCAATAAATCTTTCCGAGATACTGCTCGCACGGTACTTTTCCTGAATACCCGTCCACATCTTAATGCCTGAGTGCTGCGTCGTACTGCTGAAGCAAGTCGGCACCGACGCCAAGGCGTTGAACCAGGCCGTTCTGTAGAGTGAGTGCCACTGAACGATTGTCCCTGAGGCTAACATCCAAGGTATTCTCCGGAAGTGTGACTTCATACCGCACGCTTCGCAGCTTGATGTGCTTGGAAAAACTGCTAATGCCAATGCTGCCCAGCTCACAGAAACGGTGGAATGTATTCGAAACTCCAGCATCGACAGAGCTCGTTCGAACGCAGATTGTCCCGACTTGAGATAAATTGCTTCCATTACCTGAAACACTGCATTGCAAAGTCCAACCTGTCTGGTACTAATAGCGGCGAGGCTATTGTTAGGGTCACTGGAACGCACTCCATTTAAAACGAACTTGGAAAGTTCGTCTGCCCCGATAAGCAAATCGATTTCTTCGTTGTCGTTCATACCAGGAAAACCCATCGCATCAACAAGATATTTTTTGCACTAGCTATTTAACAAATACTTGCACGCTGCAAACTTAAGCCAGTGAGTTGCAAATAGAAGGGACTTCTACGGCCTCGATTTCATGTTTGACGTTGTCATGGTGGCTTCGCAGATGTAAGCGCACCAAATTGAGCTGTCCGAAGCTGTCTCGAACGTTTTGATGGCTAAATCGATAGTCTTCACGTGCCTTAGTCCTCATGTCAGTGAGACGTCGGTTCTAGTAAAAGTCTGTTGCCTATCGTTAATAAAAATGTCGCTGATGTACATGACGTGGCTCTCTGTGATCAACCACGGTCTAAACGTTTGCACAGTACTTGTGTCTTGTTGCATCATAAACCACGGCATGCAAGTTCACTTCGTTTTCAGCGGTAGCTGTTGCTGTGAAGAATCTATAATGGCAGATTGATGTCGCATGCCTCCATTTGCACTGCAAGCTGCGAATGTTACGACGACAGTCGTTCGACCAATGGTCTGGAGTCCTGCATCTAAAACAACGGTCGGATCGAACTAAGAGGCTTCTTCGCTCTTAGACGCATGTAGTAAATGCAAGATTGCTTCCCGTGCGACGTCGAACGCCAGAATTACTCACCGCTTTAAAGAGACGTGGCGCTGTGTAGCACAGAAGCAGAAGGCAAATCATTCCGACGCCAGCCGCATGTTTCGTCATTACCAGTGCGTGTGGTTCCGACTGGTGAGCTATGACCCACATCTTGACTATTCGATCGCCTAATGGACCCAGATTATTTTCGAGCGTAGGTGATCCAGCAACCACTGCTGCTCCGCTTCTGCCGACTGCAGTTCAGTGTCTCTTGGTTAGATGCTTCGCCGCTGGTAGTAGTCTATCACGACTGTATTTGGTATCACTTTTACAACAATCTCTACAAGCATGACAGAGTAAGATAACTCATTACAAATCTAGCGCCTGCAAACCTCTGATGTTGATGGTGACGTAGTTCAGAATACTGCGTAACGCAATCATATCGGCAGAATACTTAACGGACATAAGTGTCCGGAGGTTGGCCAAGTACCGCTAAATATTAATCTGTTTATTTCACAAGCGGGACTTTAATATACTGATGGCGTCACCGTATAAGGTCTCCGGCACTTGAATGCCCTCGATTGCTTGTGCCGCCGTTCCACTCAGCAGTTTTTTCCAGTAACGAAAAAGATCTATTTTGCTGATGTCTTGGTTAGTATGGGGGACGGTATTTTTGCACATGTTCCAAAAGGCTGGCCAATGGTACACGTTGCCATGAAAGCGGAGGAAGTCGAGCTTTGGCAGGCGAGACCCAATTCGGCGTAGTCGTTCAGTAGCACCCATCGCAGTATAGTGACTGTCTGTCGTCAGGATCTCGCTAGCAGTGTCGGTAGTATGACAAGGAGCATGAACAACAGGAGGTGGCGCTTGTAGACCCCATCAGTGGTGACGGTGTGGAGTCCAAGATACTGCAACTAAATTGTCGTACTGTAAACCTACTGCAAATGCTTCACACACCTCCTCGTCCAAAAACAATGTCTCTAGCGTTTTGTTGAAAGATCGCAGGCCATTGTTTCATGGTTTGGAGCACTCCTAAAGCTGCCTGAAGGCGAGCAGAGTGCCAGCACCTGATTTGATGACTTGAGCAACCTCATTCCTCAGCTGGGTATTTAAAACACTCTAGGCAATACGCTTGGCGTTGAAGTGCTCCATCTGGAGTCTGAAAGGCGGCTGGTGTCAGAAGGGCGTTCTTCTTCTCTTGGAGGCTCACTGGCAGAGCTCCTGTTAGCCTTCCTGGAGTGTCGTTGCGTTCTTGCTGGTAACATCCAGGAAGAATCGATGGCGGAGCTTACGATAGCTTCTCGGGTCTCGACACCATAAACTCCAGAAGAAGGAAAACAGACCATCCGATACTAGCCGTTCTTTACTGAGGTCTCAACTCGAGCCCCTGGCACTCGCGCTTCTTCCTTTTTGTCCTCAACTGTCAGGCTCAAATTTTCAATAATATTCACACAGCTTTATTAGGCAATAGTACTGGTGCTTTCTCGAGGCCCTTTAAGACGGTTAAAGGAAATGCTATGCGAATGCAGCGGCTCGATTACAATCCGGCGACACAAAGAAGCTCCCCTGGCCACTGCTTTGAAAAACTATCATCTGGCGCCAGTACACCTGTTTGTGCTTGCCTCCACATGTGGAGTGCTTACCTCACTCTCTCGCGACCTGTGCAAATTATCTCTTCATCGTCGTCTAGTCCCCTTCATGGGCAGTGAACGAATCAAGCGGTATTTCACTGTCATCTTACGTTGCAATAATGTGTGAAATGTCTGTACAGAGTGCTGCTGTTAAGGTCATCGAGCACCGATTACACCAAAGTTTATCTGTAGGCTAACTATGATATCCTGAGCCTAGTAACGAAATTGAACGGAAGCGATACACACTATCACATCTGGTTGGCCTTTGACATAACAACCTAAGTTGTCCGTCATATAATTGAGTTTTTGAAGACCGGTGCTTTGTTCACATTTGACTGCTGAGTCACAAGACCTACTCTGCTTAATGCCACCCCCGAACTATGGACGCTCTCTTCGAACATATACCTCGGTCACGATGTTTGCTCAAGCAAAACGTACGCGCTTCAATGGCGAACACTGTAATCATGCCAACACTGGCACTACACTGCTCAGAACCGTTCGGCAAAACGAAACATTGAACAAATAACTGCAGCTTTCAGAACAAAACTTCACAAGCATAACGTATGCTAGCGGTTAAATTTAAATTTAGCGAATTAAACAAACTCAGCTATACCATTTTTTCAATCATTTCGACTTTGCATAAAAGCACTGAACATGAGCATGAACTGCAAACTGTGTACAGCTGTATATAGCAGCCCTAGTAAGATATTTGAGCGATCGAAAAATTACGGCTCACTGTGATGAGTTTTACCGAACTTATGTCATATTCTGTAGGCAATCAACCTGAAAAGGGTTGCTTTTTGCTATGAATGATACATGTTCAGAGTTGCTTCTGTCAATAAGGTAGTAAACGTATAAGTATTCGAAAAAGGCACCTGCTATGAAGTACATGGCAACCACAACTTGGCAAGAGTTCCCAATATGTCTTCAAGGAAGGTAACACCTACAACAGAAAAATGGTGAATTCGAACACACCTGTGTCACATCACCTCTAGGTAAGAATAAGAATATTAAAATAACATTCTTTTAAGGAGTACAGCACTTGCATGTCAGGGAACAGAAGCACCTAAGGTGACTATGTCAAGAGGTGGCATGCAAATAAACGTTTTAGGCAGAGTTAAAATATTGGTTAAAACAATGGTCGTGAGAAAGCTGTCTGGCATGGTTGAACAAAGCGTTTAACCCTCGACTACTGTCAGCTACATCCTGGAAGTATAATAATGATGCTTCAACAGCTGTTCTCGCACCTCACGTTTTCTCTTCAGTTCTTAAACCTTGGAGACACCTTTACTATTCTTATACTGCGTTTATTAACTTTTCTTGGCTTTTCAGTATTGAAATAGTGTCGCAGTTCATTTTAAAGTACGCCTCAGGGCATAGTTTAGCTGGGTTATCAAGATGGCATAGACTGACATTGTGACGTACACTGGAGGTATTAAAGAGATGAAAAAATAATGCACAGAGGGGATCTTGTGGTTTCCCTCATAATCAGAGACGTTCACCTCCCGCATGCGTAGGATTTTGCTATGTGAATCTTATCCTTTACCAGTCGCCGCTATGTTGGTGAAATGTCTTGGCTGTATGGAGGCAGGCACAATCTCATGACCAGCGTTTTTCAGGTGTAATTTTGACGACTGCTAGATCATCGCCTCTCCTACAACAAAACCATGAGTTGCTTGTAATAAAAAATGAATAAATTAAGTGGGCGCACAAATAAAGACAAATACCTGAAAAAGAAACGAGGAAAGTTTTTGAAGGGCGTTCAGCATGTTTCCCACTCGCCCTCTGTTTAATATTTAAGATACTTGTCAATGTTTGTTTCTAGTTCGCAGTGAAAGTTCTTCTGCGAGATTCAAAGCACCTATCGTGCTCTACAGAGCTCGAGCACTCGAGCGGAACGCCATCGTCAGCCACGCAAGTTTGCGGCGCCATACAGTAGCTCCAATCGAAAACGCCATTTCGAAAACGTATCGAGGATGTACACATGTACTAACTTTAACTGGCCAATGTATGGCTACGCCGACTGTGCACAAGTCCACACTCTCTGTTCGGATTTATTTTCTTCTCGATATTATGTGCATATTGTGAGCCTTCCAAAGATCTTCTTTCACGTGTACATACCATCATCATCTTCTTTATCCCGCGGCGCCACTGGTGGCACGTGCGTCGGTTGCCCATCGGAATAAACGCCAGACGCGGCATCCCTTTCCTTGCCGTCTCGACCTGGCCTTCTTCCACAAGTGGTGGAGATGAGATTTGATCCCCTTGCTGTTTTGTGCCCTCCTCTCGCTGGAGCTACGTACCGGTCGCTTTTTACCGCCTGCCACCATCGTTATGTTTACCGAGAGTACCTACGAACCGGCAGGACCCTCTACCTCGGCTGCACCACTCCCTCAGACTGTGCACACACGACAACGCGACTCGGCGCTGTTCGCTGGTCATCGCGATAAAGACGTCGGTGACTGGCTGGACACCTATGAACGCTGCATTAACTACAACCGGTGGGACTGCTGTAAAATTTCTGAACGTTTCCTTCTACCTCATTGAGGTCGCCAGAACCTGGTTTATTAACTGCGAACCCCACACCACTAACTGGACCGCATTCAAGGAGCAGTTCCGCCAATACTTCGTGGACCCGGCAGTTTGGACTGAGATCGCGAAGAACAAGCTCGCATCCCGCTTCCAAGGTCCCGATGAGTCTTACGCGTCTTACATAAAGGCCGTACTTGCACTTTGTCGTCGTATTCGTCCCACCATGCCGGAACCTGAACGCGTACACCACGTCTTGAAAGGAATTAGTTCTGTGGCTTATAACCCCCTAATTGCCCAGAATCCTTATACTGTTGACGCCATTATTACGACCTGCCAACGCATCGACCAGCTGCAGTCCTCCCGATTGCAGCCCGGGATCGCTACTGGCCCGACCTCTGCTGATCTCGATCTGCGGGCACTGATTCGAGCCATCATCTGGGAGGAGCTCCGAGCCCTCATGCATGTCTGTCGACACGGGTGCGATCATTCTTCCGTACCTTCTAATGACGCCGGTCTCCGCAGCATCATTAAAGATGAGCTGGCAACAATCACCCGACCTATGCATCCGACCCTCCTGCACCCCGCCCAGCACCCACCTACGTGCACGTCGCAGCATCCCCCCTCCTTTTGTTCCGCCGCTCCGACTGTCACCGCCCTACAATCACAGTAGCGCAATGGCGACGGCTCAACCTGCATCACCTTAATACGCATCTTTGCGCCCCTCCCTACCAGTCTGCTGCTACTGTGGCATTAGAGGACACATATCCCGCTTCTGTCGCCGCCGCCTTCAGAACGAGCGCCGTGGTTACGACACCTTCGAAACTGATCTGCCTTGAACTTCATATTATCAGCACCGGTCTATTCCCAGCCCACCTCGTCGGTCCTCTCCGGCTCCAGTGTCCTCGTCTGAGCCTAGTGATGCCTAGATACTTCGATGCCGCTCCCTATCCTCATACCGCCGCTCTGTTTCCCTTCGCCCCACAACAACTCTTCCTGTCCGCCATTCGAAAAACTAAGGGATGCAGTTGCCGGAGGTCAAACTGCACTCTGCGAACTTACTAAAATTCTTCCTGATGGCCTGTACAATATGCTTTCTGTTTTCGCTGAAGATTATTGGTCGAAGTTTTGATTGATACAGGGGCTTCAGGTTCTGTTATTAACGCTGATTTGTGATATTGATTACGAAAAGTGATGATACCATATGATGGACCTCAACTACGGGGAGGCAATGACGTTCCTCTGCGCCCTTCAGCAAAACTGTGCGAGTTGTTATCGACGGCGTCCCCCACCATGTGCAGTTTGCTGTGCTCTCACCTTGTGTTCATCTGATGAGTTTTGGTTGGGATTTTTTTGTCAACTGCTTCAGCGTTAATTTCCTGTGACGACCGTGTCATCCATATGACAGGCAGTGATTTTGCATCTGACTTTTCTGAAAGACATTATCGCCTCATTGCCGCAGCTGATACTATTTTGCCTCCTCAGTGCGAAGATCTACTTACCGTCGTTTCTGACCATATCACTGAAGGAGACGTACTCATCGCACAATCTCATCGACATGTTGCACACGACATCACCTTCCCGTCAAGTCTCGTCCGGTTCCGCAATGGCTCAGCGACAGTAGCGGCCACTAACACCTCACGTGAATCCCTCATTATCCCAAAAGGAACTTCTCTGCCTTGCATGGTGGATGTTCAACCTTTGTCCTTGATGGTGCTCACCGCCCCTCTGCCTCAGCAGCGAGTTTAGACAGACGTCTCTCTTCCTGTTCTCTCAAAGACTATTAATCCGAACTTCACGACTAACCAACGCCAAGAACTGCTGACTTTGCTTCGACATCACGAAGCCATTTTGATGCCACTTCCCTACCACTGGGATGGACTAGTGTTGCACACCACCGCATCTTTACTGAAGGTAACTATCGTTCTTCAACGGCCTTATCTGGTTTCTTTCTCTGAAAGAAACGTTATTGAAGAAAAGTAAATGACATGCTACGTCGCAACATTATTCGCCCCTCAACAAGCCCATGGTCCTATCCAGTAGTATTAGTTAAAAAAAAAGGCCGGGTCGGTTCGCGTTTGTGTTGATTACCGTGCGCTCAACAAAATTACCCGCAAAGATGTATACCCGATGCTGCAAATTGATGACGCTCTTGATTCTTTCCAAGGTGCTGAATATTTCTCGACCTTGGACCTCCGTTCTGGTTATTCGCAAATACCTATGCCCGAAGATGCCAAAGAAACAACCGCTTTGGCAACTCTCGATGGACTTTACGAATTTAATGTTAGTCCCTTCGACCTTTGTAACGAACCTGCGACATTTGAAAGAATGATCGATACAGTACTTCGTGGACTAAAATGGAGAACCTGTTTATGTTACTTAGACACTGTTATCTTTTCGTCATCTTTTAGCGACCATCTTACGCGCCTGAATGAAGTTCTCACATGTCTCGCTTCAGCAGGCCTTCAATGCAACACCAAGAAGTTTCACTTTGCACAGAATGAAATTAAAAAATTGGAAATATTGAGTTAGTCATGACGGCATTCGTCCAGACCCTGAAAAAATTATGGTGGTCCTGAATTTTGCTCGTCCTCAATGGACTGCAGATTTGCGCAGTTTTCTCGGCCTGGCATCCTATTTCCGCCGTTTTATTAAACATTTTGCAAATATTGCTGCTCACGTTCATGAACTACTTAAAGCGCGCGGTGCTTTCGTGTGGACTGCATAGTGCGAAACTGCATTCAAGAACCTCAAGCACGCCTTGACATCGGATCCTGTTATTGGCCCCTTTAGCGACACCGCTTCAACCATCCTGCACACTGATGCTAGTGGTCGCGGTCTCAGCGCTGTACTTCTACAGCGCGACGCAACTTCCCGTGAGAAAGTGATTGCCTTCGCCAGCCGCACCATGACGCCAGCTGAGCAAATGTATACAATTACCGAGCAGGAATGTCCTGCCGTCGTCTGGGCGGTACAGAAATTTTGCCCTTATCTATATGGTCGCCACTTCACAGTTGTAACCGATCACCATGCTCTTTGCTGGTTGTTCTCGCTGAAATATTGACAGGTCGACTTGATCGTTGGATTCTACGCCTACAAGAGTACCAGTTCGACGTCGTTTATAAATCGGGTCGCCACCACCAAGATGCAGACGCGCTTCATCGCCGCCCACTTTCGCCATCAGCCTGCAGTTTTTCTCCGCAATGTATTTCCTCCTATGACCAGTGTCGACTTTCTCTTCCTCCGACGCATATCCCACCAGTTTCGTTTGACGCCTCTGACAACAAACATACTCTCCGGTCGCATAAACTAGCCGACGCCTACTGCCGTCTCATCATCGTCCGCCTTAAAGACCCTTTGAACCCACCCAACGCTAGGCTCCGTCGACAGTTACGCAACTTCAAGCTCGAAGATGGCATCCTACTTTGCTTCGTGTATTGGCCTGAGGGAACCCACTGGATCCCAGTCCTCCTGCGTGTGCTTCGCCCAAGTATCCTAGCGGCTTTACACATTGACGCTACGGCAGGTCACCTAGGTTTTCACAAAAGCTACGAACACGTGAAGAGACGAGACGGTTCTTCTGGTCTGGCCTGTCTCCAGTGTAGATAAATACGTCGCTTCCTGCCCCATGTGCCAACGTCGCAAACGGCCGACTTCTCCTTGAGCTGGTCTCCTACAATCCTGTCCAGGACAGGGCCTCCTACAGGCCCTGTCCGGCCACACCATTCGAAGTAATCGGCATCGACTTATATGGTCCCCTGCCTCTCTGATCGGGGCAACAGTTAGATCATTATCGCTGTGGATCAACTTATGCGCTACTCGGAGACAGCACCTGTGCCCCTTGGCTCGGCTCAAGAGGTCGCAATTTTTTTTTTTAGATATATTGTATAGCGTCATGGCGCTCCACGGGTGGTCCAAAGTGGCCGCGGAACGACCTTCATATCGACAGTTATTGCCGAAGTTCTCCACACATGATCCATGCTTCACAAGAACACTTCAAACTACCATCCTCAGACTAATGGTCTGACGGAACGATTTCATCGCACTTTATCGGATATGATCTCAATGTACATCACAATGGATCATCGAAATTCGGACACTATTTTACCATTCGTCACATTCACCTATAATACAGCAGTACAGCGGACTTCCGGTTACTCTCCAGTTTTCCTCGTTTATGGCCACCTCCCACCACAATTCTCCACAGTTCATTCTTCTCTACGTCCGACTATTCCTTCACATCAGTACCTGCCCAGTTCGTATCCCGTGTGGCCAGATGCCGTCACCTTGCTCGCCTCAACACAGAAGGCTACCAGGAAGATCGCAGAAGTCGCTACGATTCTACTCATCGTGAGGTCTCCTTCCGTCCTGGTGACGAAGTACTACTTTACACACCTCTCCGCCCCCCTGGCTTTAGTGATAAATTTCATCACCGCTACCTTGGTCCATACACTGTCATCGCCCATGCTTCGACAGTGAACTATAAAGTGACACCTATATTCATCCCCCAGCCGATCAACGTCACCGTGGCACTGAGATAGTCCATGTGGCTCGCTTGAACCGATTTGTGCGCCACGATACAGCAGTTGCTTAAGAGCAGCCAGGCTAGCCGCTTCCGACCCCCCGGGGAAATTGCGTGAGCCTTCCAAGGATCTTCTTCTTTCACGTGTACATACCATCATCATCTTCATCATCCCGAGGCGCCACCGGTGGCACGCGCCTCGGTTGTCCATCGGAATAAACGCCAGACGTGGCATCCCTTGCCTTGCCGTCTCGACCTGGCCTTCTTCTACAATATATATGGCTTTGCGTCAGAATTGTTCAAGAAAAGAAATAAATCTGCTGCCATATAAAAGTTATTTATGCCGTACGTGAAAATGGCGCCGAAGAAACAGTAGGGGAATGGGGCTGCCTTGGAGGTATCCAATGTACAGTCATTGACAAAACCTTATAGACCACGGCGACGGCCTTCACTGCCTTTTCCTTCCAATAAATCTTTCTATCTATCTATTCACAGGGGTATAAATCTATCGAAGATTTTGTCCTACCTTCTCCAACAGAACGAATTTCCATGAACGCTAAAGGAACCCCATTATACGGCTTAAAAGCACAACCCCTGGGCTCTAAACGTTCGAGGAATAGTGTATATACATCTTGCGATCCGCTGCTTAAATTGGATTTGGATAAAACTGGAGACCGATAGCCTTTCTTTAAAGCTTCTTGTTACCTCGTTATAGGCGCATAGGAGAAAGCGCTCTGCTTTGTAATTAACTATTTCATGTCTTTATGCGGGCTTGCCTCTCATTCTAATGCGTGCCGTGAGACCGACATTCGTGGCAACAGAGCAGATTATACATGTACTTGTAGCAATCGTTCTGGCTGCTGCTGCTGTACGAAAAATACACGTTTCGTTTCGCGATAAAACCGAAACCAAAAGCGATGCTGCATCGTTGCGCCAAGTGACCATCGGTATCGCCGTGGGAACGTTTTTCCACCATTTTGTTTTTCAGCGTGTGGCATGGCGACGGTATAGTGCTCTAGAGCACTATAGCGACGGTGCGTTGCCCACGACAATGGCATTTTCGGAAATATTTGTGACGTATTGAAGTGAACCGTAGTGTTTTTGTGTGCATATTTAACAGCGGATGATAGCAGTTTCGTTCCTGTTGTCAATGTGCCGCCTGACATACACTTAGAACAGAAGTGGCCGTCGAAGTTCCCTATGAAGCTTTGCGTTCTTTGATGTCTTCACGACGATGCTCGACCTCCCTCTAAAGGTAAGCGATCTTATGTATTGGCACATGGTGGGTGCGAGTTTTAGAACGCATGTTTTACAGAACGTATGCCTGTCATACTGCTGAGTTCGGTGCGCAGGAAATTGCTAGCGTTACAGACTTGTTCGGAGCTCGCGGCCGAGAGCGGTTGCAACACTAACGGGAGGGGGTGCGCTGACAGTAAACATAAAGAAATCATTCGGTTTATATGATTACAGCTGGAAGCCATGCATCCAAGTTAGAGATTACTAGCGCAGATTGTTTAGGACCTCTGCGCTCTGCCAGATTTAAAATTTGACAAGTTTGAAAGGCAAAGAGAATGCATTTGGTCGATTTCCATCTCGCCCAGAGGTTCCCTCGCGCATGTCAATTTTTGCTGTCGTGCGCGCTCATGGGCTATATTTTAGCTCTATGTGATACATTGCGTGAGAACAATATTTGAGGAAACATTTTCCCTATCTTCGGCACAGGCGTTGGCCGCTGGTTTGTGCATCTGATTGCTTTGCATTTATTTCATGCTGTTTTCAGTTCAAGTGACAGCTTATGCCGCACGTTCGGTCGAAAAGTCGTCTGCAAAATAATACTAGTAGTAATAATAGTAGTAATACTAGCAGTAGTCGTAGTAGTAGTTGGCATAGCATGCCGAAAATAAGAGATATTGATCATGGTAATTTGTGCTTGTAGTGATAGATGATTGATTGGCGTGTGATAGCTGATGAAGAGTTGATTCAATCATTTTAATTCATCACTGATGAATTAAAAAATAAATTTAAAAAAGAGGGTTCAAAGTCAAGAGAATGCTCATCAGGACGCTTGATGTAGCTAATTAAGAAAATATAGTGTATAATTGACCAATTTGTTAATTGAAACAAAAATGAAAATGCATTCAAAGTTGTAAGACTGCTTAGAACAGAAAGCCAATGTTTTGTGGTGCTAAGTATCGGTGTATAAAAGAAAAAATTGGAAGTGAAAAATATTGTCCGTGTGTGAAAAACCGCTGCGTGATAACCTCTACAGAGCTTCTTTTATTTATTCTCACTTTTGCCACATTTTCGTTCTGGCCACATTGTTCAGTTGTATATACGGCGGCATTATGTTATGTCTGCAGGACATACCCCAAGAGAGCTCACAGCACTGAATTTGTGGCAGCAGGAAAATATTCAGGAGCGGCATGTAAACCAATGGTGCGTGTTCTGGGTGCAGCGCTTCTCTTTAAGTTGAATTAAGTGTTCTGCATCCTACATAAATAATGTAATATGTATGTAAGCACTCCAGTAGAACTTTTTGCTGGGTTAGTTGGTGCATGTTGAGAAATAAAGAAGCGTCAAAAATGAACAAATAGCTACTAAGTGTCACAGACAACTTGTATGAAAGAGCACTGAACAAGGGTAGAGGGAGATGCCTAAGTTCGCAGGTCAACGTTGACCAGATGGCTTGTCTTCATCTGGGTGGAGAAATCATCACTGGCATGGGTTTAAATACGCTAAAGAAAAGCTGAGGAGGAGGAGGGTGCGTGAGAAGAAAGTAGGTCAAGAACTGAAAGAAAAATAGAGAAAACAATTTCTTCAGTATGGATTTTTCAGCCTGGAATCTGTTCCTGTGGCCTGAAAAAAAAAATAAAAGTGGCAGCAGCAGGAAAAACTACAATGCAGGGTAGATGATTAGTCAGCATAGTCCAGGGTTTCACGGACTACCGTCTGGCGAAGAGCGAACATTGCAGAAACACACACTCCCCAAAATGTTCTAAAAAAAAAGGAAACATGACATTTCGGGGCCCGTGCGGGTCCCTTGATCACATGGAGCGTTCCATGGACCTAGGGCCGCTTAAATGCGGTTAAAATTGGGTAATGTCCGATTGTAGAGCTCTGGAAGAGTTCCACCTGTCCTATTAAGAGCATAACACGAGGCATGCTCTTAACAGAACACGTGTAAATCTTCCAGAGATCTGCAATCGGACACTATGCAATTTTAACCATATTTAAGCAGCTGTCGTTCCATGCAGCGCTTCATGTTATCAAGTGACCTGTACCAGCCCCGAAACGTGCTTTTTCCCTCTTCTTTTTTTTCAGGAGATTGGGGCGAGTTTATCTGTGTTTCTGCAATGATTAGCCGGCACCTAAAGCAGTTTTAGTGCAGACACACCTTTCTTGAGAAGCAACATGTATTTCAAAAGGTCCTGATAAGGAGTATATCTGCAGGAGAACAATTCTGTGAAGCTTTCTCAAAAGGAGGAGAAGAAAAAATAAACAGGATATTAACAGGACAGTGAACCACACTGTGAAGCTTTCTCCAAAGGAGTAGAAGAAAAAATACACAGGATATTACTGTGTGGTTCACTGTCCTGTTAATACTTCTTTTTTTATGTCCTTCTCCCCCATCTGGAAAATGCTTTTGAGAATTTTTTTTTGTGTGCAGTCGTGGTCGAGAAGTTAAGGCGATGGATTAGATATTCATGCAGGGTGTTTTGCTGGGCTAGTTGGTTGTTGTCAACATACTGGTATCGCAGTGCTGGCTGGGAGATGAGAACAAAATCAAAAACGTATTTAAAACCCTTGCCGGTGATGCCCGCTCTGCCCGGGCGAAGACAAGTCCACTTGTTGAAATGTTGGCTCAAACTGCGAACTGAAGCTTCACCCCTCTACTCTTTCGGTGCTCTTTCATCAATTCAGTTCAGTCGTTCAGTCGTGTCCGACTCTTTGTGACCCTATGGACCATGTCACGCCACGCTTTCCGGTCTCTCACTATCTTCCTAACATCACATAACCTCATCTGCAGTGACTCGGGAATGCCATCTAACCATCGCGTTCGTTGCCTACCCCTTCTCCGGTGACCCTCAACCTTTCCCAACATCAAATCTTTCTCCAGCGACTTCTCTTCTCATCAGATGACCAAAGTAGCTGAGCTTTAACTTTAGAACTTGACCCTCCAATGAGCAGTCAGGGTTTAAGGTCGACAATATCGACTGATTTGATCTTCTGGCAGTCCAAGGAGCTCTCAAGAGTCTTCGCCAGCACCACAATTCAAATGCGTCAATTCTTCGGCGGTCAGCCTTTTTCACAGTCCAACTCTCGCATCCATTCATCGCAACTGGAAAGACCATAGCACGAGTTATACGGATCTTGGTTGGCAGACTAATGTCTCTGCTCTTTACTAGGCGGTCAAGGCTAACCATTGCTCTCTTTCCCAGAAGCAGGCGTCTCCTAATTTCGTGGCTGCAGTCTCCTTCCGAGCTAATCTTGGAGCCCAAGAAGAGAAAATCTGTCACAGCTTCCACTTCTTGTCCATTGATGCTCCAGGACTTGATAGGGCAAGACGCCATGATCTTTGTCTTTTTGTGTTCAGTTTAAGCCCGAACTTCTCTCTTTCTTCTTGTACGCGCACCAGAAGTCTCTTGAGTTCCACTTCACTTTCTGCCTATAAAGTGGTATCATCCGCATATCTGAGGTTGTTGATACGTTTTCCAGCAATCTTCACTGCAGCTTAAGACTCATCCAGACCGGCCTTCCTCATGAAGGCCGGTCTCTTTCATACAGTGTAGCAATCTTCTTCCTCTCATTCTACAAGGACAACTTGTAGTGGAACTTGTATTCGTTCGTCATTGGCGCTTCATTATTTCATAGAAATATGTATAACTATTCTCTAAATACCTTATTCATTCTTGGTAGTTGGTAGTTAGATTTCAGCCGAGACTTGTTTCAGACCACATTGAATGCTATGTTGAGCATCAGTGTTCCTTAAAACCCTGCAATAAAAAAATGAAAGGCAAAATATGTTGAGAGGTTACCATCGATGTAAATGTGAGCAGACAGAAATGGAGGTTCTCATTGCTGCTTTTCTCATGTGTCATTAAATTGGAAATTCTTTAGCACACTCATAATAAACTTTTAGTAATGGATGGCTACGGCTGTTGCAAAAGCTGATTGGTATTGAAATCGTGCTAAAACAAAACGCTAACGCACTATATGCTTACTCTGAGGCCTGTATTTGACACCAAATATAATGTAAGATATGCAAGGGCCTCAATATGACCAAATTAATTCAGGTTCAATCGTTTACATAAGTCATTCAAAAAGGCCAAATTCTGAGGAAAATATAAGCTCCTAATTTATCAGAGGTGAGAGTGGGAAGAAAAAAAAACAACCCTTACTGCAACTATAGATGAAGCCACAGCTGGACTCAATTGCTGTATGAATCTGCTATAACATCCCTAGCGAGCTAATTTGTGTGGCACCAAGAGACTGCGTACTAATATGGCCTGAATATCAGTATTCTATCATTAAAATAGATCAGAATAAAATGAAGGCAATAAGCTACATAAAGTCAAAGGAGACTGAACAACGATTGAGGGGGAGCCGCAATCTGCCAGTGGATGTTTTGACAAGTGAACTTGTCAATGTCTAGGAAGTGGTGTAGTTTTTGTTTTTGCTTCCCAAGGACTAAGGCGAGTGGGGAAAAACAAAAAGATGCTGCCCTGGAGATGGCCTTATATTAACTGGGAACTTGTGATCCCTTAACCCGAAGAAAGTAAAAAATGTTACTGCAGCACTTAATGAGCAGTGCATTGTACACGATGAATAGGCACAATAAGCAGGTTGGATGTTTGCATGTGTTTGTAGGAAACAATTGATGATTTTGTAGGTGAATTGCCATGCCAACTTAGCTGCGAATAACAGTCGGTACTGTGAGAAACAGATCACAAAGAAGGCAGGGAAGAAAAAGACGCAGGTTCTAGGAAGGCATTACTGACGAGTCTGGAGGGTGGCATTAAGAAAGGAATAAATAAGGTAGAAAGGATATACTTGAACAGAATGAATTATGTTACGCCGCACATGCAAAGGATGAAATGCCAAAAGAAAAGAGACAAATGCAATACAAAATGAGAAGCACCAACAAAATTTTCAAAGAGCAATGCAGCTCATACTGTAGAAGGGGGAACAATTTTGAAAAAACAGTTGATGAATAGAATAGATGAATAGAAGATCTTTTAGAGCGCAGGTCATCCTTTAACGCATAAAAAATTACATATTGACGTATTAAAATAGCTTACAGCAAACCTTTGTTGACGTAGTAGTTTTTGAGCATATTCCCTTCTGGATACCTTCACCCCAACTGCAAGGTATGAAATGACCAATATATGTATCGTGTGGCTTGGTAATACACCTTTCCTCTCATGCACACACATACTGGGTGTTCTGAAGAGTGTACTACATTAATCTTAGTTGCCATTTTTCTTGTGATATTTGGCAATAGCAGCATCCACAGCAGTGTTAAGGCTGCCATTCAGTGGAAAACAAGAAGTCATGCTGAAAAAATTTGGATTGCTGAAAATGTGTGGCCGCAACTCAGCAGCGGATGCAAAAGAGCAAGGTGTCTATGTGCTTGCAATGCCAGTGCACGTTAAGGAACTATAAGTGGTTAGAATAATATCACTGGATACTCCTTTTTCTTTCTGCTGGAAGGCCCCTGTGGATCATGTTTACCAAACGATTATAGTTTTCAGGATTTTATTGGAAGCAAGTGTTTCAAGTGATTCGGAAAGCCGGCTAACCTGAGCGTCTGGACCTGCCGCTTAAAACGTCTGTCTAGCATGGACGCATGATTTAGTAATCGCTGATCCTAAGCATGCCACTGCTATGCCGCACTTACCTATCTTCAAATGCCCTGAATAATAAATAAGTAAAGGCTCTTCTGTCCACTGTAGAAATGAGCAACAAACATTATCTTCGTTTCCTTCTATTCAAACATTCAGGAATTGGGGCTAATTTTTTTCTGGTATTTTGACTTTTTCCAAATTTTGATGTTTACTTTCGAAATACGAAATGAAATCAGCTCCAGTCTCGGCTGTTGGAAAAGAAGGAAGATCAAATTGGTTGGGTATTTCTACATGGGTCAGAAAAGCCTTTACTTAGTTATATTTCAGAGCATTCGAAGATAGTTAAGTGCGTCATTACTGTGCCATGCTTATCAGCGATTACTAAATCATGCATACACGATATAGACAGAAGTTATAAGCAGCAGGTCCAGAGGCTAAGGTTAGCCGGCTTGCCAAATGACGTGATAACACTTGCTTGCAATAAAATCCTAAAAAAGATAGTGGTTTGGTAAACATGATCCACAGGGGCCTTCCAGTAGAGATAAAAAGAGGTATGCAGTGATGCCATACATCCATCATTTATCCCGTAGGCTTACAAGTTGGCACTAGGTATGCGGTTGATGTATTATATTCGGCTCCTAATAAGATAGGAAAATTGTTTGCTTTTTTTTGGCAGAAGAGCCAGAAAATGAAAACAAAAAAGAAGCAAAAAAGCCTGCCAAGTGGAATATGAGTTGCATTTTGTGCCATGTGAAGAGGGCGTGGTCTATGACATACCTTTTAAACGCGGCCAGACCGAGAAATCCATTAAAACGCAAAACGTCTTTGAATGATGCTCCTACATCAAATTTAGCCTTACATTACTGAGACTCACCTGAACAAGCCAAGTGTGTCTATTGTGTCAAAAAAGGCATGTGCTCCTCTTTTTAACCGGGCAAAAGTTATGTTCAGACATCAAGATGAATGGACATTGTATGAAGCCTATTGACAAGAACAGCAACACGTGCATAAGCATCTGTTCAGTAAATACACATGAATAAAATTTCGTATTCGGATATCTAACTAATGTCTGTTCTTTTTTTCTTTTTTTTACGGGTAAGGAGTAAGCGCTTGCTCTTTTGGTTGTCTTTCGTGAGTATATTGTGTATTTTTCACACAAACTGCAGTTGTTAGTAGCGCGTCTCCTTCCTTCTCTTCTTTGTCCCCTGTCGCAGCACTGGTATTAAAATAGAATAGCTTATAGAAAAATGCTCAGTATACAACCAAACCTTACAAATAGCATTCTTTGATAGAGAAAAAGCATTTGACCCAATAGAAACCTCGGCAATCGTGCAGGCATTGCTCACTGTGGAACAGGGGTGTAGACAAGTGTCACGAAATCGGCGCCCATTTTCATCAAGCGGGTACGGCGCGACGCCCGCACGGCGTCGCGTGGAAGGCATGGAGAGAAAAGTCCCCTTCCCCGCGCGGGAGAGCGCGTAGCTTTGGACGCGTTGCCGTGACCCTCTTCCCCATTGCCCGGGGAGGACGGTGGTTCATCGACCTGGAATGTGCCAGGCCTTTCGAGAAGGTTCTATGGGACCTGGCCAATGACGACGCGCGGCTCGACGGGAGGAGAAGAGGGAGCTATAACCAGCGAAGCTATGTGTGTGTGCGCGCTAGCTTTGATGCGTGCTAACAAACTGACGCGGCGCGCCCTATTTAAAGTGACCGCGCCGTTTGATGAGTCAGTCAGTCAGTCAGTCAGTCAGTCAGTCAGTTCGTCAGTGCTTTGCGACGTGTTCGGCTGGACTCCCGGGGATCACCCGCTGCTGGCAAGCCCACGGACTTTCAAGGGAGCGGCGCTCGTCTCGTATGGCGGCCACATCGTGACTCTTGAGGCGTCGGACTGCAAGAGTGCCCGGTGAACAATTTGGTGTTTGTTTATGTACTCTCTCGTGTTTCATCTGTTGTAAAGCCTCTATGTTATTGGATACCTGTGTAATTGCATGCTTAGCGTTTGTATTCTGTGAACCTCTCGTCTGTTGTATTTCAAGTGATCTTGTGTATTCCTTTGTATCGTCTCTTGCTGTGCATAAATTGTGTTTTGTTTGTTACCTCTGACTCCGATCCTTACTCTGGTTTGAACCGGCGACCGCTGGGCACCAAACGACCACCCCCTTCTGTCACTACAAGGTAGCTGAATTCCGGCTGAGCTTGCCACGCAGGTCGAGGGCATCTCCTTTGCGACCGGAACAGCTACCCCCACTCGCTCTAAGGGTGTCTGGGAGTGTGCGCACCGTTAAGGGCGCATCGTTAATAATACCCCATATTTATTAACGGGTGACAACAAGCCGTATGTGAAAGCACTCAAATATATATCTGTAATAGCTGTGTAGCAACCATAATTCTGCATGAAAGAGGTCAGTTCAGTTCAGTTCAGTCGTGTCCCACTCTTCGTGACCCTGTGGACCATGTCACACCACGCTTTCCGGTCTCTCACTATCTTCCTAATATCACATAACATAGCAGATTGCAATACAGAAGAGGTGTTAGGGAGGAGACACGATTTCTTTAGTGCTATTCATAGCTTACTTCGAGGAAGTATTCAGACTTGTGATGGGAGCATTTAGGGATAACAGTTGATGGGAAATACCAAAAATGATGTACAAATTCGCTGATGACGTTGCCTTGTTAAGTAATTCAGGAGATGAACTACAAAAGATGTTTGGTGACCTAGGCAGGGAAAGGAGAAAGTTAGGCCTGAAAACCAATATGCAGAAGACTGAAGTTATGTTCAGCAGCCTCGAGAAGGAACAGCAGTTTACAGTGGGCAATGAAGCACTGCAAATGGTAGGCGAATATGTCTACTTAGGACAGGTAATAACTGCAAATCCGGACCATGAAAGGGAATTAGCTTGGAGAATAAGATTGTAATGGAGTATTTGGCAAGTACTAGCAGATTTGACTAGCAGCTTACCGGTGAGTCAGAAAAATAACTAAAGTTATTGACATTCCAGTAGAAATCAAGAAGAAGCAATGGACATGTGCCGGGCATGTATTGTGGAAATAGGGTAACTGATTATTGCTTAGGGTAACAAACAATTTCAAGGGCTGGAAAGCATAGCAGGGGATGACAGAAAGTTAGGTGGGTGGATGAGGTTTAGTTTGCTGGAGTCATATGAATGCAGGTGGTACAGGAAAGGGCTAATTAGAAAAATATGGAGAGATGCCTTTGCCCTTCAGTGAGTATAGGCTGGCTGATGGTGCTGTCTAATGTATTTTGAGTATGACGAATTTAGGTGGCCACATGGTGATTGGTAACGTCAACAATTCGGCCCCCTGAACCTCAAGAAAAATGTATGAAACTCAACGGCTGACCTAATACGAGTATGCGGAATTCAGTGCATACCTCCAAACAAGGGCAGGTCCCATCTGAAATTTACATTATTGCAATTTTGTCGAAAATTGCTGTCTAATCTTATTTAAGTGAGACCAATTCTGCGATGACTTTCAAATTTAGGTTGGCCGTGTTGAAAACTTGGCCAGCCTCTGGATTCCTGAAATTTGACTTGATCCAAATTTATCCAGATTTTATGTCTAGCTTATTTGAGTATAGCTGACTCAGTTGTGATTACCGGATTCGATGGGCCGCTCCCGGAATTTGGTTTCTTGATTCCAAAAATTTCAACGATAGAAAGGGCAACTAAATAATGGTTCTAGGTAACGAAACACAGGAATCATAATGGAACGAGGCACGGAACATGAATGCTTCTGAATTTCTGCACATGATCAGGCTTAAATGCATCACTGTAATCTTTTATTCTAGCGCTGCGGCTGAAGCACCATTAGAGGGAAACTCCTTAGTGGTGGATCGACTCCTCGGATACCGTGACATGAATGTGTGGCCATCTACTATGGCAATGCATACATTTTAGTCACAGTTTGTAAGCTTCGAAATCATATCACCTTCCGAAAATTTTATTCCTGCTCTCAGTATTTTCATTGATGCAGCTCTGGTTTTTGGTTGACAGTGAACAGTAGGATGCTCAGAGGATCTTACTGTCAGCTTTCATAGTGCCTTGTTCTTTCTAAACCAAAACTGGACCAAAACATAAAATTTGCCATATTTTTGTGTCTTTATGTTACCGACATCCAAGCTGCAAACTCCTTTTGCTTGCTGTCCAAACATCTGGATAAACCGAGAGCAAACAGAGCAACTTCTGTGCCTTTGGTGAGTTAAGCTAGCAATGTGCTGTACACAGTGTGTGGTAACTGGAATATTGTTTCGAAGTCTTTCTTTATTTCTCTTTCGAAAAATGGTAAAGAAGGAACTGCGACAAAAGGCGGTTAGGCCTGACGGGGTGACAGTTCCCCACAGCAGCGCGCAACACGGAAAACAAACGGTAACAGAGCATTACAGCAAACTTGGTAATTAAACATACTGGAGTAAAACCTAAAAAAATAAACCAGTGTACACTATACACTCAAAAAGAAACATCAACATATGACACACAAACTACGGAAAAAAAATTGTACAGTAACATACCATGATAAAAATTTGCATTTTCCAAATACAAAACCAAACTAGAACAATTATTCCACTTCGGAGAGTATCAACTGCTTTTTTATGTCTCTTTAGGTATTTAGATCCTCGTATACTGTTGAAAGAAATCGTAGTCTCATTTCATTTGTAATATTTATAATGATTATGTGGAGCCTGAAAATGCATTTTAGATTTGAATTTATGTTATTTTGTATTTTTGCATATATTATTGAGCACAGCTATGCAAAAACACTTGAAGATAGTAATCACATTCCTCTGTGCACGGTAATGAAGCATCAGGTTTGATGGTACATTAACCTTCAGAACTAAGTTGCAATGGTAATGTGCATAGGTAAAACTCTATTTATATATGTGACCAGGACCCATACTGGATCTGGCTATTAGTACAACATATTTTATTCAGTAAGATTTTTGCACTAAATAAAAAAAATGCCTTCTACATATAGGTGACTGAACAGGGACAAAAACCAAGGTACTTGAAGCAGTGCCACAATGTTCCACACCTGTATGCCTGATCTGGCTGTTTGAAACACTGCACAGAATATGATAGCCAGGAAACATTGATTAAAAGAGCTTATAGACTGGTATTAAAAAAAGAAAAACCTGAGACTTACAGTTTTTTGATAACAATTTTGAAAGCGGACTGATTTGCTGTGCCTTGCAGGTTCAAAAGTTTCTTTTTAATTTTGTACTCATAGTAGGTGCTATAGCATGAATGGCAGCACACTGGCTTTCTGTATACTTGATCAGATATTTTTAGGTGTTTATGTAACAAAGGCCTGATGCACATCATTCAGCGCTTCATAGCAGCCCATCAAATTGCTTTTGCCTAAAGACCAGGCCGTGGTAAAGCACATTGTTCTCGCCATTGAGAATCTGCTCTTCTTGCCTTGAAGCCAAAGTCATATTTTTGATAGCATGTATCTGTCTGTCATGTCCGCTGAATGGTTTCAATAAATGGTTTTCCAAGAGTACAGTTTCATGTGTGTTCATTCTCGTTGAATGTTCGACATGTTTTAAACATTCTGAAAGCATGAGAAAGCAGCTGTGTTGTCTGCAGCACATACTGGATATTTTGGGAAGTGCAAGGCCTTGATCATCTCATTGCTTGGCCAAGCAGTACGTAGTAAAGAAATTTCCAAAACGAAAAGGACTGTATAAAAGTGCAAAATGTTCTTTACACCCATTGTGAAAGGGTGTAACTGGCATAAAACACCTTTCCCAGTTTCTGCTGCCAAAGGCAAAATTATGAAAAATTACCCTTTAAAAGGGTACTTTTCGACCTAAAACTACCCTTTCTGAAGTGTGTAATGGTGTTAGTTATAGTCATTGATATCCACCCTTAAGGGTGTATTTTGGTTTACAGTGTACAGTCCGCCTGTTATGCGAAACAACTGTAGTTATTGGACGGAAAAGTAAGCTAAGTAACTTTTTATATAATTCCACAGCATAATTCCGAACGTCAATGTTATCGCGCCATTGAAGATGCTAGGTCTGGACAGTTATTACTTTTCGCCGATAAAAAGCTGTCTGTGTGTGGGTGCTCATGCATGCAAATATATAATCTACAGGTACTCAATATTTGCGGCCCCGCGTATGGCTATCAGTACTCTCTCACATTTCCATTACAATGAGGAAAGCAAAAGCACAATCGCTGCAGCGCCCTCCGAAGAAGCAGACTCACGGCTCCTCAGTCTCTGCGCCGATTCCAATGCTAGCCTCCCCGCCAAACCACCGGAAGAAAAAGAACGAAAAGAAAACATTGCGAACGAACAAAATCGTCGCTGGTCTACATTACTACGCATCCCGCTCTTTGACTAAGCAGCGCGCCTCTCTCATAAACACAAAAACTCCATTAGCAACGTGTACGTGGCGCATCGGCTATGTCACCCTTGTGTCATGTGAGTTCGCACCTACTACCTGCAAAAATATTTCCCCAGAAGCTTGCCTCTGGCAGGTGATGGCAAGAAGAGAGCAACAACGTCTAGTACAATTACCATCTACAGACATACTATGCTAAACTAGTTTGCTTGCATATTGTACTAGGTTTACCCAGTTGAACCTTTGCTGTTGTTTTTAAAATTTCATACTAGCAATCCGTACGACTCTTGGAAATTTCATTTCATATTTATTTCTGACATAAGAACAAATAAATTCCACCCAAATGTATGTATTTGTTGGTGGGATTAGTTTTCCACTCTAATGAAAACAAAGCAGAATGCATGTGCATATGATGATGAAACAATACTGAAACAATATATGATGCAATTATTATAGCGTTTTGTTATCCTGTTATGATGTGATGGTGATAGACGGCTCGCAAAATTTACAGATTTGTTTAAATCTTTAGTGGACAAATGCCCTTAAAAAGGCTTCAAAACGTGAATTGTGTGAGAGGGGCGGGCTCTAAAACCCGCGAGATTGAAAGCGCTCCGAAGTAAGGCTTATGATAATGTTGCCGAGCATGAAGTTTTTTTGGCGATTCTGAAACTTAAGCCAAAACTTTCAACAGGAGTTGATGAAATTCCCAGCTTCGTAATCAAATGATGCGCTGACATTTTTGGTCCTGTTTTAGCGCATTTGTTCAAGTTATCGTTGCGAACTGGTGTTCTTTCTTGTCATTGGAAATTGTCAATAGTTCTTCCTGTATTCAAGTCTGGCGATGCTTGCGATGTGAACAACTTTCGACCTGTGTCACTGATTTGTTCTTTCGCGAAAGGTTTTGAAATGGCTATGTACGAACGCATGGGCTCATACTTCAAGCATATCTCAATTCTGCGGAACAGTTTTTTAAGTGGTCGATCTCTGGAAACGAATTTGTGCAGCTTTCTTAATTATACTGGCCCACATGTATTTAAAAAAAATCGCGGTCATGTTGATGCAGTCTATTTTGACATGACTAAAGCTTTGGATACGATTTCTCATGGGGCACTTCTGATGAAGATGGAAAAATACGGACTTTGCCCCATGTACTGTAGGTGGCTCAAATCCAAATCAAATCCTGGTCCGATTTTCCGGCTGTGTGTCCAACGAAAATCTATCTTCTTCGGAAGTGCCTCCAGGCTACAACTTAGAAACGCTGTTGTTTTTAGTGTTTGTTAATGATTTGCCTTTACACGTCAAGAACTCGAGAATTTCGCTCTTCGCTGATGATTTCAAATTATTCCGTAACATTGGAGATATTGAGGACTGCCGCCAATTGCAAGCTGACATTAACAACGTCGGGAAATTGTTTTTGTTGAATCGCTTAAAGTTGAATATTAAGAAGACTACCGTCTTGTCTCTAACTAGGAAACGCGACGCAGTTGTGTTTGATTATACACTTTTGGCGGGCTGATCTCTCGTGTGGCCCATGTACGAGACCTTGGTGTTGTTGAGATTCAAGGCTTGATTTTAGATTGCATGTAAATTCAATTGTGTTATGCGCATTGAGACATATTGGCCTTATCTCTAAACTAACCAAAAACGTTCAACGGCACGAATGCCTACACACTCTATACTGTGCCCTTGTGAGACCGCGTCTTGAGTTCACGTCAGTAGCCTGGAATAACGTATCTGCTACCCGCAGACAAAGGTGGTAGCATAGTGATTCTCCCTGTTGAAAATTACAAAAAAGAGGCGTATAGACAGCTTAACAACTTTTGCCACTACGAAAATATGAATACCGACCCGACAGAACAGTTCAGTGACGTCATCCTGAATAAAATAAGAGATCTATTAGCCAGGGAACTAATTACCGAGATGTACTATAAGTTTCTTCAGCCGTCAAACAAACAAGCAGGTCGATTTTTTTACCTACTGCCCAAGATTCATAAGGTTTCTGCAGAAGCATTGTTTACCACAGACATACTAGGAAGACCAATTATTTCTAACAATAATACGCCCACAGAAAACCTCTCAATATTCCTAAATCACCACCTAGCAGACCTCCCGACCCAGCTTCCTTCGTTTGTGCAGGACCCACCTCACTTTCTCCGAATTATTGAGCGTATTAATAACACCACCAATCTTGCAGATGATTGTATACTTGTCACACTTGACGTCGCGGCACTCTACAATAATATTCCTATCAAGGAAGGTATCGACGCCCTCTCCCAAGTACTAATCAACAACCACCATCCGCATGCCTCTGAAGTTCATCTCTCGCTCCTTAAACTAGTCCTAACTTTAAATTATTTTGAGTTCGATTCATGCTATTATTTGCAGATATTTGAAACCAGCATGGGTACTCCATTCGCGCCGACTTACGCGAATATATATTCATGGGTTGTTCTAGAATCCAATATACTAAATTCATTCCCGGAAAAGCCACTTATATACCTTAGCTATATTGACGATGTTTTCATGATATGGCAGCACGGATCAGGATCACTTCAGTCGTTCGTCTCGCATCTTCATAATCATCACACTAGCATTAAATTCACTTGTCAGTCGTCGCAATTCAAAGTCGACTTTCTCGACACCATGGTGTCAGTGGAAAATAGAAAACCTAAAACTTCTTTGTACAGAAAGACAACGGATAAGCAACAATACCTAGAGTTTACGAGTCATCATCTGAGACATTGTAAGCAAGGAATATTTGTAGGACAGGCGACACCCCTAGTGAAAAAATCCTATGAGTCACAATAACCTCATACAAATTCTCATAATAAACTCGCACTAAACTCATACAAATCTCATATAATCTCATACTAATCTCATTCATCATATGAGAAATATATGAGATAAATGAGATTTGTATGAGTTTAGTATGAGAAATCTGTATGAGGTTATTGATACTCATACGGTCTTTTTCACTAGGGACGGCTTAGAAGAATATGTAGCGATGATAGTGACTACCAGACGAACTACATTCATTGAAAGCAACACTAATCCCGAGGAACTATTACGGTAACTCCCTTAAGACGGCCCTCGAAAAAGCAAGCACTTTAAACCGCAACGATGTGCCCACGAAACGACCAAAGGCCAACACCGAACGACAGCCTTCTTTTGTAACTAAATACTCGAATGCCTTTACAAACATAAACAATATTCTGCGGAAATATACAAAAAGACACCACGGTTAAAAGCAATGCAAACGATTTGACTTTTCACATAAAATCAGGCTTTAACTGAACATCTTCAAACGTTATCTACCTTCCCGAATGCTCCTTTTGTCATAAACAGTACATCGGAGAGACAGGACATGCAATGAACATACGGCTTAATGGACATCGGGCCGACGTAGGCAAAAACCTCCCGAAAGCAGTTTCCCAGCATTTCAATCAGAAAGACCATAAGTTCGAAGAAATTAAATTATATATTCTCCAGTCACGCTTTAAATGTGCAAGGGACAGAAAATATAGAGAGGCGTACCTAATTCATAAATTTAGAACATTCGAACCAGCAGGAATAAATGTATCTAAGGGAACGTTAGAATCCCGTAGGTATATTCCCTCTCCATCAGAACTATTCGGGTAAACAATCTCACATAGCCTTAATTGCAGAGTTTATTCACAACGCATGCACACCCTATTCCCTTCCGCAATAGCATAACCCTACACCTTCCTCTAAACACATTTCCTCCTTATCACTTGTTGCTTGAATTTGTCCTCAAAAAAATTTTTTTATTATTATTTTTCTTTTTTTTCTTTTCTCATGTCAGTTGCGGTTCCCTGTGCGCTTATTATCCTGTGACTTTGTATTTCCCACCTCCCCCCCCCCCTTGCAGAAAGTTTTAAGATTTGTCACCCTTAGATATATGCCTCATCAGGGCCCTTCGCAAACCCTCCCTTTGTAAGGTGTATCGGCACCAAACCCGCCTATGCGGTGACTAATCATCTACCCGGTAATGTGATTTTCTTTTTTTTTCCTGGTACTGCTGCTTTTACTTCTTTTGTAGGCCACAGGATCTCTGGTTCCAGGTTGAGATACATACTTAAGATTATTAATAATTTTCACTGAGCGGTTATTATCCTCTGACTATGTACTCCCCCCCTACCCTCTCCTTTTAAGAATTCTCCCCCTAGATATATGCCTTATCAGGGCCCTTTGCATAGCCTCCCTTTGTAAGGTGTATTTTCACCAAACCGTCTTTAGTGGTGACTAATCACCTAACCGGCATTGTAGTTTTTTCTGGTACTGCCGCTTTCACTTCTTTTGCAGGCTACAGAATCCCTGGCTCCATGGCTGATAAGTACATACTGAAGATGTTTTTTTTTTCCACTTTATGACCCACTTTCTTCTCACCCATCCTCTCCTCCCCACTCTTTCACACCCACTTTCCCCTGCCCAGCTTTCTTCTTCGGAAACAAAAGCGTATTTAATTCCTGCCAGTGATGATCGCTATGCCCAGATGAAGACCACTTGTCGAAACGTTGGCTCATCTGCGGCCTGAGGCGTACCCTATTTACCCTTGTTCAGTTCCTTTTTTATACCGTGCAAACCATCTTCCTCCTTTCGTTCTACCTGTATCTGCCACCTATTGCACAGAAATTGAAAATGTCCAGCGTACGTTTATATGCATCTTTTATGATAGATATATTGGACGCCGTCGTTTCTATGAGTACGATTCTCTCTTAGCAGACCTCAATATGATGACAGGCGACTCATACGTGACATGCAGTTTCTGCAAAAAATTGTGCGCGGTTTCATTAGCTTTGGGACCTTACTGACGTCCCTAAATGTTCGTGTGCCGCATGCAAAAGCCGCAAAATGATTTGATACATTTTATCCAGAATTGCACGCCAACTGTCCAATGATTCGCACAAATCTTGTCTAACAAATCGTTTATTGACAGGGACATATTTGCCTAATTGTTGTTTTCATGCCTGGTTTTAAATGTTTTAGGTGGTCATTCTGATGTATTTGACCTAGTGTGCGCTCCTTTAGGCCACTTGGCTGTTGAGGCACATTCAAATAAACAGTATCTATCTATCTATCTATCTATCTATCTATCTATCTATCTATCTATCTATCTATCTATCTATCTATCTATCTATCTATCTATCTATCTATCTATCTATCTATCTATCTATCTATCTATCTATCTATCTATCTATCTATCTATCTATCTATCTATCTATCTATCTATCTATCT
>JAJIZL010026466.1:100289-191214 GCA_023969395.1 Amblyomma maculatum
CCTACCTACCTACCTACCTACCTACCTACCTACCTACCTACCTACCTACCTACCTACCTACCTACCTACCTACCTACCTACCTACCTACCTACCTACCTACCTACCTACCTACCTACCTACCTACCTACCTACCTACCTACCTACCCATCTGTCTATCTATCTTATCTTTTTTGCATGATTTTTCCACTCAGTTATACTGCTGTTTTTCTTTGCATGTTTGATTACAAATATGCACGAATACTGCAGCTCCTTAAAGTTGCTTATACTACCCTTGATGCTGTTTACTATATGATTCTCTAATTTAGTTGAGACGCAGTAACTATCCTAATCAAATAACGTTCTCTGCTTTAGCAAAGATTGTAAGCCACAATGGTTGCAGAGAAACCATATTTCTGCTAAAGGAGAGGGGTAAACTTTTAATAAAGCAAGGCGTTAGGCAATAAGACACGATCTCATAGAGCTATATGCAGCTTGCATAGAGAGTCTATTCAAAGGCATGGAGATGGAGCAGTTAAGCAACAGTGTTGATGGAGATTATCTCACTAATCTGCGATTTGGTGATGACATCGCCTTCGTAAGTAACTCTGATAACAAACGGCAACTACTGATAAATAAACTATACATGAGAAGCAGAAAGCTGCGCCTAAATATTAATATGCATAATACTAAAGTTATGTTGAACAGCATGGGAAAGGAACTGCTGTTTAAGATAGGTAGCGAAGCGTTGCGAGTGATATGCGAATATGGATTCTTAGAAGACACGGACAACGAAAAGGAAATAACGAAGATAATAAGATTGGGATGTAGCGCGTTTGGAAGCTGCCCAAACATTATAACTAGCAGCGTACCGGTATTACTTAAGAGGGAAATGCATAAGATTTACATCTTAACAGAACGGACTTATGGGCTGAAATTAGCGGTGAACGAGAAGGGTTCTACTTAAATTCAGGAGAACGCAGGGTGCATGAAAGGTAAAATGGTAGGTGTAACGTTAATAGAAAGGAAGTGTGCAGATTGGGCAAGAAAAATAACTCAAGTGGCCGACGTTCTAGTCAAAATTAGGAAGAAATGGGCATGGGCAGGACATGTACTTAAGAGAAGATAACCGATGGTCTTTAAAAGTAACCAATTGGATTCCTAGAGAAGCCAAGCGTAGAGGAGGGCGGTAGAAAATTAGTTGGGTGGATGAGGTTAAGAAGATCGCAGGGGTCAAGTGTATGTAGCTAGCACAGGATCGAGTTTTGGTGAAAAATGGGAGAGGACTTCCCCATTCAGTGGTATAGTCCGGTTGATGATGATGATGTAAGGAACTTCAAAACATGCGGGACAAGAGGTAGTTTAGAGAGTTTTGTTTATCCCTCGTTGAAAGGGACGCTCATAACGTGACCATGAAGACCTTCTGGCAGGTTTGACAGGCCAGGTTCACCGAGCCAGCGGGACGGTAGCACAGACACCACCAGACAAGGTCTATTGGAACGCGCCCCCCTCGTATTCCTCTCCTTTCTTCCCTTTTCAGAACACTGCCCCGTAACACTTCCCCCGTCGCAGACGAAGCCCTCGGAGCGAGCCACTAGTCAGGACGGCGATGGGAAGGTTTCAGGCTCGCGACGTGAGTGATCTCAGTGTGTGCCGAACGTTGGCCACTTTTAGTGAGGCGCGCAATAAAATAGATAAGGTTACTAATTTCGTTCAAGATAACATAGGGGCCCGTATAGTGGGTGAGCATTTTGTAGCTACCACACTGCCGTATCGGGTGCCCAAGCCAGAGCAAGTCGCCAGGTACATAGGCGACGTGGCGATGATGATCATCGTAGCGGGATTTCGAGCATTGTTGCGAGGAGAGCGTTCCAGGCGGGCTATCCTGCGGGATTCTTCAGCCAGGCAGAGGATGTCGGCAAGCCCAGGATCGCCGTCTGTGAAGAATGGGAGGATGCTGTCGAGGATGTCCCGAGGAGACCGAGCATACAGAAGTAACGGACTGTAACATGTTGTTTCCTGTTGGGCGGTATTGTATGCGCATATTATGAACGGCAGTACAGTGTCCTAATTCTAGTGGTCGGCGGCTATGTGCATTGAAAGCATGTTGGTGATTGTCTGGTTGATCCGCTCGGTCAGTCCATTTATTTGAGGATGATAATGTGTATAGTGTCGAAAATGCATTGTACATAAGAGAAATAATTCTTCCACAGCATCGGTGGTGAACTGGCGAGCTTGGTAGCTGCTCAACACCTGTGATGGCCCATGGTGGGGTATAACAAAATGTAAAATGAGGGACACCTGGTGCGTAGTAGTTGACGGAAGAGCTACGCGTGTGATAATCATTGCAGATAACGATCAAGCGGTTGCAGTCATGGGATTTGGGAAATGACACCAGTAGGTCTACGTCTACGTGCTCAAAATAAGATTTTGCAGTTTCACAGGGTGTAGGCGACGAGGAAGAGCAACAGTTGGATGTTTGTGACTGGCACATGTAGCACAGCTCGTCACATAATTTTCAATGGTTTCCCACATCTGCGGCCAATAGAAGCGTTTTTGGATGCGATGGAGTGTCCTCGCAAATCCCAGGTGTCTCAAAGTGGGATCATCGTGCATAGCGCGCAAAACAAAGGATCGTAAGCTGCTACCACCAGAAGGTAGCGAAGGCCAGTGCCACAAAGGTCCTTGTGCAAGAGGTGCCACGTACACAAAAAAGAGAGGAAGCTGCGGAGTCCTGTGCAGCGGTAAGGAATGGCTTCCATTAGTCGTCCTGTCTCTGTACAGGGCGGAACGAGCGATCGTCAGGGAACGGAGGTGATACCGCAGGAATATAGTTGTCCCATTCTGCTGGCGCAAACGGCAAACGTGAGAGAGTCCGCGTCAGCGTGCCGGTGTCCGTTCTTATGTGACACAGTGTAATCAAATTTTTGCAACCGGATTGCCCACCATGCAAGTGGCCAGACGGACTGGGGAGGTTCATCAACCAATTCAGTGAGTGATGATCAATAACTACTGTGGAGTGACGTCCGCACAAAATGCATTACTACCCCTGAACTGCGAAAACCACGGCCAGGCACTATTGTTCGGTAATTGCCTAATTGCTCTCAGGTTTACTTCAGGCGCGACTGGAGTAAGCTATCTTCTGTTCCTTGTCAAAATGAGGCTGAATCAACATAGCACCGATGCCATCACCGCTGGCATCAGTATGCACTTACGGGAGGGCAGAAGGGTTGAAGTGCCGAAAAGTTGGATGCAATGATAGCAGAAACTGTAGCTGGTGAAAAGAAGCGTCACAATAGGGTGTCTACTCCTAAAAAGCGCCTTTGCGAAGACGGCGCCTGAGTGGATGAGCAATTTCAGCAAAACAGGAAACGAAGTGGCGAAAATATGAGCAAAGCTCGAGGGAAAATCGAAGGTACTTTAGATTCTGAGGTGTTAGAGATGACGCAACTGCCGCGATCTTCTGTGGGTCAGGTCTGACACCCTCACGATCAACAAGGTGGCCAAGAACCAAAGTCTGCCATTCACCGAAACGACAATTCTTTATATTCAATACGTGACAACCGTTTTTTAGGCAGTCCAGTACAAGCGAAAAGTGTTCATTGTGCTAAAGAAATATCTGGTCATAAATGACATAATCCAGGCAGAACATACATATATGCCATTTTAAGCCATGTAGGATTGCATCCATAAATCTCTCGAAGGTTTCAGGAGCATTGCACAGCCTGGAAGGCATTACATTAAATTCAAACTGACCGCCGGGCGTAATAAAAGCGGGCTCCTCCTTATCCTGAGGCTGCAAAGGTAGACTGGCCACATCCCGACAGCCAATCAACATATGAAAAGTATGACGCGGAGTACAGGCAACTTAGGGCGTAATTAATCCGGGGAGACGATAAAGCTTTTCTCGGTTGCAGCATTCAGACGGCGATAATTCATGCAAAAGCGCCATGTACAGTCTTTTTTCTTTACCAGATTGACAGGAGCAGCCCAAGGATTGCATAACTCTTGAGTAATACTCTGTCCAGCATACCCCGAACCTGTTGACTGAACACCTGGCGTTTTGTCACCGACACTCGAGACGGCTTCTGTCGAACTGGATATGAGTAACCTGAATCAATGAGATGTCGCGTACGTGCAGGGGGGAGAATGCCCCGTGAACCGCGTGTCTCCGAAAAGTCAGATGGACAAGTACTTGAAGAGTAAAGTTTCCAATTTCTCACACTGTTCACTAGTTAGATCTGCTGATCATTCTGCGCAGCTATGATTCAGGCGTTGAATCAGAAGTAACTTTGTTAGGCGCGTGTTTCATCAAAGCCACTGATGTAGCATGTTGGCAAGGTGGCAAGATTCATATTGGCAGTAAAAACAAACGGTTGCGAATAGCAGTTCATGGCGCACAGGTGTGGGCCGCCCTTCACCCCGGACAGTACACAGTCAGGAACGACAAAGTTTTTTGGCAAAGTTTAATGAAGCAGCGCCACGGCAGTCTCAAAGGTGTCAGACGAACGACAGTAGCACAAAACTGGGACGCAAAAATGGAAAGAGCTAGTAATTTGGCCCCCTTGACATACAAATCCCGCCCTCCTGCTCTGGAGGCTCCTCTAAGAGACCAGGCGGAAGGGAACTCTCAATGCATAGCTCTCCGGAGTGACAGTCTATTGTAGCAATACACATTTATAAACTATAAATAACGAGGATTACGTCATGCGTTTATCGCGAAAGGACTGAAAATTCAACTGTGGATATACTTCCATTAAGGCACACCGTAGCCCTGAGCATTCCCAAAGGGCGCACCAACTCACCACCTCCATCATGAATTCACATCTCAGACCCTTATAAACATAACTTTGCGGCCTAAGCGCTTCTAAAACGATAAACTCATAATTGTGATGGATGCCCCGTGTACACTCAAGCCCACATTGAAAAAACCTATTTGCGGTTTTAATAGGTCCTGTATGAAATTATATGGGAGTATGAAGGAGGCGAAATTGGGCATAAAGGACCCATAAAGACGCATTCAGGACTAGTAGGAGGACGCGCAGGATATGCATATAGGTCCTGTTACTCATTTTCAGACTCCTTTAACTCCTGTATATCACATGTGGGATATATATTAGGAGTTATCGGAGTTGTGAATAGGTTCTGTGTACCATGATACAGGAGTTGGATGGGCTCCTTAATCAGGATTTGTTTATCCAAGTTCGAAAAGGCAAAGTTCGATTACGCATGCGGTGTCCCCGCTAAATTGAATCAAGATTTAAAAACAAGAAAGCCTTTTTCAAATTTGAATGAAATGAACATGAAAGTTTAGTTTGCATTTCGATGTCTGCATGCGCTGCTGTGAGCGCATGCGGTAATTACAACCAACAATCGCTGTACGCCTTCCGACCTTATGGCGCTCGTTCATATCTGTAACTGATGACGAGTCTGCAATACGGAAGTGCAGGGAATAAATTCGCCTTTCCAGATGAACATAAGTATGCTCGAGCATAACTAAAAACACACGTCGCCGCCCACCGAACCATTCATTGATAGCTGCATATCTACAGCGATGCTTATTTAAGGGTTTGCATATTCAAAAGGAGTGATGGGAAGCAAAATACTGCCGCTGCTCCGCTGGCAGCATGTGAAGTTAAAATGTCATATATATGACAAGCGGATCCGTACGAGATATCCCTGTAGTAGAAAGAAAAATGCGCTCTAACACGACGAAATAATAGCCAGTACGTAACATATTCGCATATTCATAGGTGTACGTGCAAAACACTGATACCTTTGGATGATAGATGATATTGCCTATGTGTATTGATAGAAAAGAAAAAGGTCCAGCGTGTTTACAGGGCAATCGTCGAAGGACGACCGCACCTAAGAAAAAGACGGAAAGTGCGAAACAGAAAATCGCAATAAAAATGACGAATATAAGCATACAAACCATCTGTCGTCGTGGTGTAGTTTATCGTGTATTTGCGGTCTTCATTTGGTCGTCCAACAGGGAACGAATTAGCAGAGATAATCTCTTTCGGCGAGTTAAAGACGGAGGGTTGTCTCTAATGCATCTATATGTGCGGCAGATGGTTTTAAGGTTTTGTTTCCTACGTGACCAAAAAGATGCATTCCTGAGAATCTATATGCAAATCATGCTGTCCAGTGCAATTCCAGAGTTTATAGTCTCTTCATGATCTGCTTGGCGATACACTGTGTCACGCTTTCTGCGAGAAGTGGTATGGTCGTTCAGGTTTTTGCGCGTGCGGTACTCTGTAGAGTATGTAGCGACGGTGCCACCTAAGCAGCTGTACAAGTATTTTCTTTCACAATTGTTCCCAGCTCCATTGCACAGAACCTTATACTGTGAAGGCCCAGGGAAAGACGTACTCAAGCGAGTTAAAAACATGACTGTTGCACCGGGCCTAAAAACATTCCTTTTTAAATTGCATACAAGAACCCTCCCAGTCAAAACATGGATGGAAGAAAAGGGCCTTTTTTACCTTGGGGCTCAAACTGTCTACTATGTAGGAATCCTGAAACAGTTGAGCACGTGTTCCTGGATTGTTGGGATGTGGTGTTTTACTGGGATGTGTTACAAAGGACACTTAAAAAAGACCTGCCAATGACGCCACGTGGAATTCGGTACTTGACAACTGTTAATGATGATTTTCAGTATGACCTCATCATGCTATTGGGCCTTCACAGTATTTGGAGGAGTAGGATGGCCTATAGACACTGTGATGTGGATGCACAATCTGTATGTGATTATTTGGTTGAACAAGTGTATAAACTAAAAGAAATTTTGAAGCAGCAAGCTACTGCTGAGGAGGTCTTGAGTCTGATGGGCGAACTTGTTGTAATGAAAGTCCATTAGACACGGTTGTTAGCCAAGCGGCATGGCAACCGCGATCTTTTACTGATGTATTTGTACCAGTTCATGGAAAAAAAGGAAAAAAAAAGTCGTCGTGGTGTAGTGGTTTGCGCACTGGGCTGGTATGCGGTGTAATCCGTGGGATCATGGTTCGATTCCTGGTGCGGCAAGGTTTTCTTTATTTTTTTTATTTACGTGCACTTTTTATTTACCTGAACGTCTTTTTAGCCTGCATTCCCATTTCCCCACAACGAGGGGCGCTGACCACATTCTACAACGCACATAGCCTGCGGCTCCTACTACTCCTACCACTCCCTCAACTCCCCCAACTCCCATGTCCAATAACCCGATACGAATAGGTCCTATATATAGGTTTTTTTCAATAGCGGCCATTCTCGTAACACCATCTTCAAGCACAGAAATAGTGTTCTTTAACAATTTAACAGATGGAGGAATTTCTGCAGGCAGCGCAGAGTCTGGTCAGTGCGACCACTGGAGGCGGTCGCGCTGACTAGTTTTCCGACAGAAGTAATACAGACCGGCACTGTCGCCGTGGTGACAAGCTGCACTCAAAAGACGCAGGTGGCGGTGAGTATCTGCGTTTGTAAATAGGAGAGTGACTGCGTGGTCCATCGGTCTGCGCAAATTCGTAGAAAGATGGAAGCCATTGCCAAGAGAAACTAGAAATGGCAGTGTGGCTGAGCTTGGTTGATGAGGCGATCGCAGTGGTTTAGTGGGCGACTGCGGCAATGACGAGCGATGTGCCCCTCAATGCCACAACGGTGGCGGACGGGGATTTGCGGCGAAGACTGTTCCCTGGAAGGCTCCAAGGAGGCAGGGGCGATTTGATAATCGAACGTATCTGCAGGACTTGGGGTTCGACGCCGGGAAGATTCGGCACGTGACGGTGAAAGACGGAACTCATAACGCGGCTTGTAGTGCTGCGAGTAGTGAGCCGGACGAGAGGTGTAGCGGGATGAATGATTATAGCGATCGACCTTTGCCGTTAGGCTGTAGGCGTCACTGTGTGCCGCATGGATGGAGTTCTTCCCTGCCATCAAAGGAAGCATGGCGAGAGCCTCCCGAGGAACGGTAACGTTAGCAGGCAGTTATGGTGGACACCGTGCATGAGGGCTCGAACCGCCGGAGTTCACCGCGAACTATTTGCCGGATCGTCGTTGATACGTCCGTGAAACTATTTCCAGTACTAGCTACTGCTGGAATTTTGGATAACCGCTCAAATTTTGGAGTTACGCGATGAGTCTTCAATGTTTCGAAAGTGTGAATGCGGCGAACGAGATCAGAGACTGCGTCCAGGTCATAATTTGTTATTAGGAAATTATAAACATCATCAGCCACACCTTTAAGCAAATGACCCACTTTATCTTCCTCGGTCATCTGGGCATGTGTTGCTTTGCAGAGCTTCAGGATTTCCTCTGTGTAGGTTGTACAAGTTTCTCTCGGTAGCTGAGCCCTGTGTTTGAGCAGCTGTTCTGCGCCTTTTTTTCGTGTAAGGCAGTCGCCAAATCGCAGGCGCTATGCGGTGACAAAATGCTCGCAGTTTGTGAGAGTCTTCATGGTTTTCGAACCAGACTAACGAGGTATTCGTCAGGAAGGAAACCGCATTGGCTAGCTGAGCGGCGGCATCCCATCCGTTGTAGCTGCTCACCCGTTGTTAGTGGGGCAGCCACTCTGCAACGTCCTCGCCTGCCGCGCTTGCGAAAGTCGGAGGCTTTCGATTAAATAGAGTGGAATCATTTCCTGCACCGACAGGAAGGTCTCCAACCTGAATTGCAGCGTCACAGTGAGTACTGGCGGGTCATCGGCAGGTTGCACGGCGCTGGTCAGTGGTTCAAGACCCGCAAAGGGACGACCCCTACGATGCATCAGTTCTAACTGCACTGAGTGTAGAGCCCAGGATCTTTACCTAGCACCTCCACCATAATACCATAATGTCACGCCCGTAATGTGACCACGAAGACCTGGCAGGTTTGGCAGGCCAGGTTCACACAACCAGCGGAACAGTAGCACAGGCACCACCAGAAAATGTCAGTCAGTCCGTCAGTCTTTTATTTGCAGGACATCACTCCTTCCTTCGGGTGGCAGAGACAAAAGGAATGATTGCCTGACGAGGTCTCTGCCCACAGCAACGCGCACCCCACGAGCTTTTCTTTGTTCCTTTTCTGTAACACTTCTTATCAGTAACAATACACCATTTCGTCTATTTATGCCCAATTGTCTGCATCATAAAAAGCACCTTTTTAATAATATTGTTACTGAGTGGTATTCGCTGGTCGTGCGGACGAAAAAGAAGTGCGAATGACTCCCAGAAGAAGAAGATGCAGACGAGGGCTGTGCTCTGGGAGTGCTGTGCTGTGATCATCTTCAGTGGCGTGGACAGCTGCCGTACTGTGAATATTTCCCGTAACATCCCTTGGAGGAGGTGAATCTTTGATCCCCGCCACAAGCTGGATCTCTGCAGCGGTCGACACATCGGTACCACCACTATGACTACTGACGCCACTACATCTACTACCGCCGCACGTGCTGACCCCGGAACCTTCTGTGGTACCGACGACGTTGATGTCGACGACTGGCTGGCCCTATACATACGCGTCAGCAAGCACAAAGATGGCATCCCACACTTATGCTCGTTAATATCATCTTTTACTTGACTGGGACAGCGCGGTTGTGGTTTGAGACCCATGAAAAGGACCTCACATCTTTGGATATCTGTAAGCAGAAGATCCACGGCCTCTTCGGGAAGCCCATTGGCCGTCATTTGGCCGCCACAAAGGCGCTCGCTTCTCACGCGCAAACGTCTACAGAGTCTTACATCACCTATATACAGGACGTCCTATCCCTGTGCCTCAAAGGCAACCACGCCATGCCTGAAAAGGAAAGTCGGTCACATAGTAAAGGGCATTGCCGATGATGCTTTCAACCTCCTTTTATGCAGGGATTGTTCAACCGTGGACTCTGTGTAACAAGTGTGCCGACGTTTCGAAAAAGCGAAACAGAGGCGCATATCTCATCGTTTCAACCGGCTACCGAACACGGTTTCCAGCTCCTCCTGTGTCGATCTTCCGACTCCTCGACCGAAAACTAATGATACTACTTTGACCCGCATCGTCCGCCGAAAGCTCAAGGCAATGACTCCTGCAGCTTCACTATCGCATACCCCCGACAACACCTTGGCTACAATATCACTCATTCAGGCTTGTGTTCGCAAAGAGGGAGCGAATGTGGGTCTCCCTTCTACCTGCCGCACCGACACCGTGGAATCAGGACCTGCCCATCCAGTGATTGCAGCTGCCTCACCCACCGCCGGTTTCCCTCCCGATATCGGTACCACAATCAGAATGAGTAGCGTACCCATGACAATCGCCCTATCTGCTTTTCTTGTTCCCGCGCTGGCCACATTTCCCCGCCACTGCCGTTGCCGTTAGTACACGCCATCTCGTCAATTCACCTACGTCGACCGCCGCGGAGACTATGCCCCTCGCTATTTCTCACCACGCCCCGACCAGACCAGTGT
This sequence comes from Amblyomma maculatum, assembly GCA_023969395.1. Taxonomy (NCBI): domain Eukaryota; kingdom Metazoa; phylum Arthropoda; class Arachnida; order Ixodida; family Ixodidae; genus Amblyomma; species Amblyomma maculatum. The sequence goes on from JAJIZL010026466.1 coordinate 110,664, forward strand.
TGACCCCGGTGTCTCTGTTCGTGCTACCAACCGTTCACCATCCCCGCAGACCCGACGCTCACGTTCTCCTCTTCCTCGCCGCAGCTTGTCCCCGCCCTATTCCAGCCACATACCGGGAAACTAGCCAATTCAGCTCCCAGAGGTGAGGTTGCATTTGTGACCCGGACTGAAAAGCCTCTGCTGACGCCTGCCCTACAAAATAATCGCATCGACTTCCTTGTGGATGGTGTTCCCGTTTTTGCTCTATTTGACACCGGCGCCCAACTGTCTGTTCTCAGCTCCTCATTTCGCCGTCGCCTCAAAAAAGTTCTTACTCCAGCCGTCTCGCCCACAGTTCGCGTCGCCGATGGAAGCCCTGCTGCCGTGGTTGCCATGTGCACAGCGCGAGTTACCTTTGGTGGTCGTCATGCTCCAGTGTTGTTCACCGTCCTCCAAGAATTCCCCCACGACAATATCATTGGCATTGACTTTTTAACACTCCCCTCTGCCCTCATTGACTGCTCTGCCTGCCTACTTCGCTAGGACCTTCCGCTCTGCTCTGAAGGCCCCTCCTGCTCACCCCGCCTTCGATCAGCACAGTTCTGCCGCCTTCGTCCTGAAGCTACCGTCTACATCCCTATGTCGCCACTCCCACCCGTCCCAGACGGCGACTATCTTCGTGTCCCATTACCGGCGTCATCTTGCAGCGGCACGTCACTCTACCTCATCTGATTGTGCATATCTCTCAGAACCATACCACTTTCCCCCTCCTTAACTTCAGCTTGTCAACTCAAGTTCTGCCCGAGGGAATTTCACTAGCAGAGCTGTCGCCGATGACTGATTGTGTCATTTCAGCTCCGACTACTGATAATCCAAATGTCGTCCCTGCAACCCGTCCCTCGTCCCCTACATCGCGCCCTGATCCTGTTAAAAACATGATTGCACCTGATCTCCAACCTGAATTCGCCGCAGAGTTAAAACAACTTTTGCTCACCTACAGCGACATTTTTGATTTCGGTACCCGCCCATTAGGTCAAACCACAGCTGTCAGTCACCGCATTGACACCGGTGACGCCAGTCCTATTCACAGGCGGCCCTATTGTGTTTCGCTTGCCGAGCGACGCGTCATCCAAACAGAGGTTGACAAAATGTTGGCGAACGACATAATGTAGCCTTCCAGTAGCCCCTGGGCATCCCCTGTTGTGTTGGTCAAAAAGAAAGATGACAGTTGGAGATTCTGCGTTGGCTATCGTCATTTAAATAAGGTAACCAGAAAAGATGTGTATTCTCTTCCGCGTATCGACGACGCGCTTGATACTTTGCACGGAGCCAGCTACTTTTCGTCCATCGACCTTCGTTCCGGCTACTGGCAGATCTCTGTCGACGAGAGAGACCGTGAAAAAAACAGCGTTCATCACCCCTGACGGCCTTTAGCAATGTCTTTTGGCCTTTGCAATGCTCCAGCAACCTTCGAATGCATGATGGACTCTTTGCTCCGAGGCTTCAAGTGGACCACTTGTTTGTGTTATCTTGCCGATGTAATAGTTTTCTCGTCTACATTTTAAAGCCATCTCCGTCGCCTTTCTACAATCCTAGCGCTTTTTCGCCGTGCCAGAGGGCAACTAAAATCCAAAAAGTGCAGCTTTGGCCACCGAAAAATCAGTCCTTGGTCACTTGGTTAATGCTGCCGGCGTTCAGCCTGACCGCGACAAGATGCGTGCCGTCAGAGATTTTCCCACTCCATGCTCATCCAGCAATGTTCGAAGCTATATTGGCCTATGTTCTTACTTTCGATAATTCGTCCCGAATTTCTCAGCGCTAGCTCGTCCTCTCACCAATCCTCTAAAGAAAGACGTTTAATACTCCTGGGGGCCTCAACAAGTTGCAGCTTTCTCAGAACGTATTGCTGCTCTCACAACTCCACCCGTCTTGGCCCATTTCAACCCATCTGCCAATACTGAACTCCGCACCGATGCAAGTGGCAATGGCATTGGAGCTATACTTGCCCAGCCACAACACGGCCACACAAGGGTGTCTGTGTATGCCAGCCGCCTCCTATCTACGTCCGAACAAAATTACTCTATTACAGAGCTACAGTGCCTGGCACTTGTTTGGGCTATTACAAAATTCCGCCCTTATTTGTTTGGCCTGCCTTTTACTGTTATAAGAGACCATCATGCCTTGTGTTGGCTTTCCTCCCTCAAAGATCCTACAGGCCGTTCGGGGCGCTGGGCAATTCGATTACAAGCGCATACATTTTCCGTCGTGTACATGTCCGGTCGGCTTCATCAAGATGCAGACTGCTTGTCCCGTCATCCCGTCGACTGCCCTAGTCCTACCGACTCTGACGATGACGCATGTGTCTTGTCTGTGTCGGCCTTTTCTAACATTGCCAACGAACAACACTTAGATCCTTTGCTGCCTTCCTTTATCCTCCGTCTGACCAGCGACTGACCTGATCCATCTCGTGCCTTATATATACTCCACGAGAACACCTTACACCGACGCAATATGCGACCAGACTGCGCACCTTTTGCTCGTCGTTCCTCAACATCTCCGTTCTACCATCCTTGACCAGTTCTGTGATGCTCCTACGGTTGGCCACCTGGGTGTCTCTCGCACATACGGCAGCCTGCGTCGACATTATAGTGGCCGGGGATCTACCGCTCCGTCCAGCAATACACTGCCGCATGTGAATTGTGTCAGCGTCGAAATAAGCCCACAATGTTGCCATCAGAGCATTTGCAGCCGATCTCCATATCCACTACCCTGTTTCCCCGTGTAGGTGTTGACCTTCTTGGGTCCTTTCCAGTTTCCGCCTCAGGGAACAAATGGATCGCCGTCGCCACCGATTATGCTACGCGGTATGCTATTACAAGAGCCATCCCGACCAGCAGCGCCACAGACCTCGCTGACTTCCTTCTAGAAAACGTAATTCTACATCTTGGTGCCCCTCGTGAACTACTAACCGACCTTGGCCGCTGCTTACTGTCGCGAGTGGTTGACGAAATTCTCCGTTCGTGCTCCGTCCGCCGCAAATTCACCACAGCCTATGACCCCCAGACCAACGGCCTCACGGAACGCCTAAACCCTACCCTCACAGACATGCCGTCCATGTATATGTTTGACGACCACCGGGATTGTGACGTTCATCTACCCTTTGTGACATTCGCCTACAATTCATTTGCCCATTCTACCGCTGGATACTTTCCATTTTATCTGTTATTTGGCCTACACCCGTTACTACCCTTTGACACCTCACTACCGGCGGCAGACGGCACCAGTACTTACGCCAGTGATGCCGTAGCCCGCGTTCATGATGCCCGCCGGATAGCGCATGCAAGGCTCTCTGCATCCCAAGACTCCCAAAAATTCCGGTACGACAGTCGCCACCGTGATGTCCACTACACTCCTGGGTCACTCGTCTTGCTGTGGCTCCTGTGCCGTCGCGTGGGCTTATGAGAAAAACTTTTGCCCCGTTACACAGGCCCTCACCGAGTTTTGCGCCCCGTGACAGACGTCACATACGAAGGTGAATTTGTGCCTCCGAAATCCTCGTCCAAAGCGCCATCCTCTGAAATAGTGCATGTGTCCCGCCTGAAGTCCTATTATGCACGTTCTGTTTCACGAAAGTAGAACGCACCGGGACTGTGCTTTTTCCGAGGGGGGTAGTGTTACTGAGCGGTATTCGCTTGTCGTGCTGACGAAAAAGAAGTGCGAATGACTCCTAAAAGAAGAAGACACAGACGAGTGCTGTGCTGTGCGTTTGCTGTGCTGTGATCATCCTCAGTGGTGTGGACAGCTGCCGTACTGTGAATATTTCCCGTAACAACATGCACTAATCCTCAGAATTATATGTGTATTCACTATTATCTTTTACGTTTTTCATCTGCTTTTGAAATACATATTTAGAGTACCCGAACTACAAGCAATGAAAGGAAAGCCTGCGAAGCATAAACGAGTCTCTTCGGGACGTGTCGGAAGTGCTGAAAAATAAAAAGCTTTTTAAGCACTTTGTATAGCTGCACATTTTACCAGCACTTCCAATAGCAGTGACTGCTCTTCATGCATGTTAGCACATACATGTACAGAGGGGGGGGGGGGAACGTTCTCAGGCCGCCGGTGTTGCTTCTGGTCAGCATATTCTAACACGTGAGATCCCTTTAAAGCTATAAATTATCTCAGAGGTTAGAATAATGCTTCTTCTACCCTCCACCTGTATTTTGAGATTTTGGGCCGTCGTAGCTGTCAGACTATACTGCCCAGAAGCAGACCCTGTGGCCTGGGAACTTTTGAACACCCCTGTACATTTAAGTATCCTTATGAATATCTATTTTGGCAAGCAGTATTCATAACCCCTGAATGGCCGCCTCATAGTAGGAACCGCATGGTGCATCGACAATGTGGTGTTCAAGCTGTGTATGCTCATACAAGCCCTTTAGATATAACTTCAGCAATCTATATATACAGGCCATATGCTAAATTTCCGTGGCCATGTGTCAGTGCCAGGTTTGATCAATGTGAATGAAGTCAGCCACTTACAAATGTTTTTTTTTGTATTTTTTTTCTTTGCAACACTTCAGTACAGGATGCAGCTGCTTCTTCGCTGTGTAAAATTTGAATGTAATTGCTGTTAATTCGTATTATTTCTATTTGTAGCTGTGTTTTTTACGACATGTGTGCTTTTATTTTTTATTTTGTTTCACGGAACGCTTTTACTGTCTGCCCTTGCCCATTAGGGGCGCGAGCTTGTCAAGCTGTCGGCAAGGCAGCTTTTTTCTCTCGCCCCCTCATGTGCTTTCAGTACCTGAAATAAACGAAATGAAATGAAATATAGCATGCATCTCGAGTATATAGACTCTATATTATGGGGAGATCCATATCGACCCGTATAGTGCAAATCTATGTGGACATCCAAATATTGCGGTGTCCATATTCCCATAAAGCTGCATAAACTGGTCTGTATGCTCCATTACACGACGCTTTTCAGAAGGGCACCGTAATGAAAGAGCCTGTACTGGTTTCCAAACATCCTTTTTATTCATTTGTTCAGTGTCTGCAATACCGCTTAGTTTCTTTAACTAAACCTCGGAAAGGTTACCATGCTATTATTCAAGCTGTAGTAGAAGGCTGCAGGAATTTCAAGCAGATGGCATTATTCATGCGCGTACTTACATCACAAAATAGAAGTCCACCTTTAGACTTGTGCTTCCATTAAAAGAGGGCCGCCACGATCTAACTGAGAGCTCCGGATCAGTAGGCGTGCGCCTTAAGCACTGCATTGCACGCGATGCGTAAGCTAGGTTGTACCGCATGCTTCTCACACCTTCAGGTGCTCAAATATCGTGCACATGGCATTAATGAGGCAGAAAAGGCTTTTGCTTCAGTAAATACGAAAAGCTTTAATGTATATTGATGTATAGTCGCTTCTGCAATTTCCACCGTGTGTTCTTAACCGACTAAAAAAGTTGAAATAATATGTCGCATTTCAACCTTGAGTTAGAAAAGTGTCGCTTTCCAGCATGTAGCAGTAGAGAATTTGAATTTAAAACGAAGATGATGTACCTCTTTCGGAATGCTTGTTTGGCTGGTCCTGATCTGAGCGTCCTGATTCCTTATCAGACACCGCTCTCTTTGAGGTGCTACTACCTGATTATTGTAAACGCAGTTGTAGAAAAATGCACAGATAACAAAAAGAACAATCACTAAAATGAAAGTTGAAATTTGGCATGCGCCTTGGAGCCCTGCGAAATGCATCCCTAGTTCAAAACACTGTGCGGCTTTAAAACCCAGGCTTCTTGTTTCCGTACGATATGAAAATTTTCAATTATTCCTTTCTACTTGATTCTACTACCGGTCCAGAGTGTTATATTTCCGTTTATATAAACAAGAGTTAACATTTTCTTTCGTTGTAAGCTGCTATATTCAAGAATTTAATCAGGCCACAGTTAGTTATGATCATATTTGATCTGTACTATAGCAGTTAAATTAAAAAACAGCAATCCTTGTGACATGGCACGAAAGTGATTTCGGTTCAAGGTTGGTGCCGTCGTCACTCTAGTATGTTAGCGGCGGGTACTACGTTCTCATCGACCTCATGGATCGTATCATGTCGAGTTACTATACAGTGCTAGATATGAGCATCCGACCTCCCCGCTAGGTGAAGTTATGCAGCAAAGTTTTCTTGTTCGCGATGGTATAAGGTCATCGTATTGTGCGAAGCTTCGAAATTGAAACTGATATTACTATTCGACTTTAATTACGAAAATAAGGAGGATGCTTATGATTCGCATTGAGAAGAGACGCACTAGTGCTGCCTGTTTATTCATTCTCATTTTAAGGAACTTGCGTGTACGCAAAAAAGAGGTCAAAGCGGTGAAAAGAAGACAAACGCTGTCCATCATACGAAGAAAGGCGGAACTTAGGTGTCCAGTTTATTTTCTGCCGACACTAAACGCAGCCACCTATGGTCAGGTTTCCAGCAAACGAGTTGCATACGCGATTGCGTAAAATGTACTTCGCAAATTTTAATTGACTATTTTTGCAACTAACAGTTAAGTACTAAAGTCCACCTCAGCGTAAAACTTCTTTCTTGCTATATATATTTCCGTTTCTTGCCCCATATCCTCGGAACATTTTTGAAAGTGCCGGAAGAAATGCTAAATTGAGGCATGGGTATGCTTTGTGTAATGTGAGCGCGCAGCAACTCCAAACTTTGATGCAGACTTGTAATAGGTAAAGCATGCGATATATATATCCGCATTCATCATAATACATGTTTATTATTGATGTGTCAAAAATACTCGAGTTTGTTATGCTCCGGATTACCAGAGTTAGAAAATCTCTGCGTTTAGCATTCTTGAGCAGTGTGAGATAGAGCACTTGTGGTTTCGATCATATTTTTCATTGATTGCGCCGACGCTGATATCCATCTTACCACTTGGTGGGCTCAGTGAAAAGTACAAGTATGGTCGAGAAACCCCATTTTAAAGCTAACTCAGATTTCTTTTAGCTCTTGGCCCGCCTACGTGTAAACAAAGCTTTCCTGATTGGTTTTCAGGAGAATGATTTTTAGTAGTACATATTGACCGCATGAATATTTTATCTTCACCTGTAACAATAACAAATCTAGATAAAGACAAAAATGTTCGCCGTATTTTGCTCAGAAATAAATTTAGGAAATAAGAGCCCCATCAGCTTCCCTTTGTGAATATTTGGTTTGTCGCGAATAGTTTGTCGTCTTGTTATTAAGGGCGTCTTCCTGGATAATCTGTGTCAGTCCATGACAAAAAAATTGCCTTTATGATTGCCATGTTCCCATATATATCCCTACAGCAAAACAAATATTGGAATCGGTGAATATGTAAACGTTCTTGTAGACGTCTCTTTGTTTTATATTTCCTCTAAAGAGAAGCACTGTCATGAGCTGCCAGAATATGAAGATTTATTTTTCCCTCTTCATCGTATAGCTCATCAAATTGAGCAACTTTCCTTTTTCTCCTTGAACATTGCATGCTGATCAGTGCAGTTGAACGCTTTAATAAATTCCTCCAGCTTTTGCATAGGAAGGATGACTCTGGAAGAGATATATGTTTGCTATATAATATATACGCAATAAAAAGGTTACGTTAACGGAATATACAATGTTAACAGATTAAACGGACAATTCAATATGTCAGCACATGATAATGAAGCTAAAATGAAATAATTTGCGAAAAGAGAAATTATTAACAAATCATCAGTCCACAAAAATTAACTATTTTATATCAACGGTGTCTTCAATTAAAAATTGAAGCCAAGAGCTTGTCTACAAGTATAAACCCCAAATGATACATACGTAAACCAAAATGCAAGACATTAAAAAATATCATTTGTTACCCATTAATATTGTTCTGATTCTATCTGTATATGCTATGAAATATATTATCTGACTGCAAGTGTTGCACTTTTATCAATACGTTCGTCTGAGCTCTCAATAGTAAGCATTAGAAAGCATAATATCGCTTCTGAAGCGATAATCTTTCCTGCGTATATAAAAAGGTTTTAGTCTCGATCTTCTGAAGTCTATCCTTTGACTTCAGGCAAAGAGTGACGAGGAAATCTACTTTTTAAAGTCTTCGTTACCAATAACATGCCCAGCGAATCAAGCAATACCTCTATGTTTAAATGTTTGTTATTTCTTCGCAAAAGTACCGAGTAGCCACTGTTAGAACCATAGCGTTTATAGCTACCCAGGTAGCACAAAAGTGGGCTATGAAGGGTGGGCCCCGGTGGGCCCGATGTAGGCAATGCAGGACAGCCCCGGTGGGCTCAATGTGGGTGCTGCAAGAGGGGCCGACGTAGGCCCGAAGCGGCCTGTCGACAAAGCCCCAATTGGCCCCACTAGGGGCCGAAGCAGGCAGCCCTTGCGGGGCTGCCCACATTTTTCCGACATTGTTAAAAGGGCACATCCCGCCAACTCCCCGCAATGGTCCTACTTTGGACCGATTTGGGCAGCCGCTTTGGAGGAACATTTTTTTTTTATTTCAGTTAGCCCCTCAGAAAATGACATAGGTCCAATGCGGGTTCTATAGCGGTAGCCACACTTGGGCTTGCCCACATTATTCTCATAGGGGTCCGACGTAGGAAATTGATGGAAAGCCCTAGTCCAAGTTTTCCCAATCAATATTTAGGCACATAATTAAGTAATTACTTTATACATGTCTGCACTTTCTAAACAGCCGCAATAATAAATTTTACAATAATTCATAACATTCATCTAGCCGAAATGACTTCATGTACATCTTGTTCAGGCTAGGGAGATCTGTGTTCTGAACAGTAATATTGTACTGCGAGTTGCAGGCGGTCCAAAGCAACCACATAAGAGGCAACAGTTAGCAATCAGTTTGTTTTAGTATATGTAGTGCAATTTGCACGAGCGCGAGAACTAAAGCCATGTAAATTTCTAATCGACTAAACATGGCAACAATTATTATACAAATCATCTGTAATAGTAATTTAGGGCAACATCTAATGCAAATAAAAGTTAGAAACAATGATTACGCAATTGCACGCATGCCTTCTAGCCCCATTACGGCCGATGTGGGACCTACAGCGGTTTTGGGTGGGCAGCCCCAATTGGGCTGGGTGTTGGTTTTGAACCTAAAGCCCACTTGCTATTGCACGTGCCTTCAAATTCCCCACAAGGGACCAATTTTGGTATCATGCGGGCCCTCCCGCCTTCCAGCCCCATTACGGCCCATGTGGGATATAAAGCAGTTTTATGTGGGCAGCCCCAATTGGGCTGGACGTTGTTTTTGAACCTAGAGCCCACCTGCTGTTGCACGGGCCTTCAAAGCCCCCACAAAGGACCGATTTTGGTACCATGCGGGCACGCCCGCCTTCCAGCCCCATTACAGCCTATGTGGGACCTAAAGCGGTTTAGCTAAGGCTGCCTCATTTGGGCTTCACGAGGGCTTGCCCAAATTGAGCCCTTATTCATATTTCACCTGCCCTGAAGTAACCTACAAGGGGCCGATTTGGGCACCATGTGGGTATGTCCGTTTTCTTGCCCCACTACGGCCGATGTTGGTCCCACAAAGATTTAATGGGGGCGGCCTCACTTCGGATCTATGAGGGCTCTCCCATAAAAAGCCCACATTTAGGTTGGATTGCCCTAAAATATCCGGCAAGGGACCCTTGTGGTCTGGATGCAGGAATGTGCTCTGCATTAGCCCAAGAAACGCCGCTATGGGACCCATGCAGGAGGAGCAGGGGCAAGCCCAAATGGGGCTTGCCCACATTTGCCCCATCGGGGACCGATGCAGGTTTTATGATGGTTGCCCCAGCCCCACTTGCCTACATCGGACCTACTGGGGCCCCACATTTTGTGCTACCTGGGTATGGTTTACTTTCCTTATTTCATTTTTCACCGCAGCGAAAATGAAGAAGGAGCTAAATGCTCGTACCTTGAGATAGGCCGCTGCCCCAAGTACCGCCACTCTGCATTTTAGAGTACGGAGATTACTGTTATGACATTATGCAGTCTCGCATTGCACGAAATCAAAAAGCGTTTTTTTTTGCGATGAATACCAGCACTTGAAAAGCTACAAAGGTGACCGGTATCAGCACACATAGTGATAACAAAACACGCACAAAACTGGAGCATGGTCTCTTAGGGCACAACCAGGTCACAGCGAGTGATTGCACACCTGTAGTCATCGATGCCTTAATATCGCACTTGGTGACGCTGGCGGGTAGGACGCCGGTGCGGCTTCGATGTCTAGGGCCCAATAGGTCCGACGATACGGCTTGACATAAATGCAAGTGCGAGGAATGAATACGTTTGGTGGTTTATGGGCCGTAGCTTAGTGCCCCATGTACTGCAAATGTGATTCTGCAGCCCTCGGTTTTTCCTTTCTCTTTTCTTTTCTCTTTTCTTTTTTATTTTGAAATAAAGTTTTCACTCTCTCTCTCGGTGCACAACTCCGTGTCCAGCCTGCAGCTCGTACATGATGTGATCTGTTGTCGCTAAAGACGAGCAGACAACCACTCTGTCCCTGGTCGGAGGTTTTGCGCGTGCACGGCGTCAAAGGACTGGAAACCTCATTGGGGCGGCTGCCGAGAGCCACCTCCATTATTTTGTCTGCTGTCTGCGCAATCGCACTGAGCCAATGACTGTGACATAGCTTCCCACTCACACAAAACGGTTGCAGCACTGTGGACGAGCGTCCTAGTGCGTCGCAGCAATTGATAGTGACGTCAAAATTATTAAAGCCCATGTCAGAACAGTTGCCGGAAATGGCATCGGCGAAGTTTTTCATAAGAGGCATCGAATAGGTCGTCAGTTCGCGAGAAGGAGTTAGTCGTCGCATGTGGAACAAGTGCGTATCTAGCAACACCACCCCAAAGCATTGCCGTGCTTAATGTTCCCCACAAGGAGAGAAGCTTTCTTGACTAATGCTGTGAATAGCGGAACTGTGGTGCCGGGGTGATGGCAAGCAAAAGTCACGAATAGAATGCAGCTCGCAAGTGATGAATGTCAATACCTGGTGAGGAGAATTCAGTCGGAATCCACGGAGATTGAACTAGAGGTTATGGCAGCGACGATACACGTGGCTATATTCTCCACAGTGGAAACAAAGCTTGCGTTGGTCCGTAGTCCTCCACATGCCATCCCGGCAATGATGGCAGACAGGTTGCAGTTGTGAACGACAACCGCGGACGCGCATGTCTACGCACTATTTAGGCAAGAACTCCTGGGCAGTGTGGGTAGATAGCACATTTCACAAATTTGCGGACAGCCTCCGTGAGGTAGCGAGGATCTGTGAAATTGGCAAATGGAAGCATCTCCCCTTCGCGGGTATCTTAAAAACGCTCTCCGCCTCGAGGCTATCGGCCGAGATGCGGGCAGCCTAGAAACTTTGTCTATGTTCGTCGGTTCGTCAAAAAAAACCTGCCACTAGGTTCAACGAATACCGTATCAGGCCACCAAAAATGTCACTTGCCACACCTCGCATTAGTGCCCGCCCCTTGGCTTTACCCTTGACTCTGGAATCGGTGCGGCCACTAAGCCATAAGATGTCCTGCACAAAAGTGGGCAATGCTTCATTCGGTAACTGAAGACCTTTTCGCCGGAGTCCTATTACCGTTGCAGCCGATATTGGCTGGCGAAAGACGTTTGCCGATAGCTCTTAAATATACCCAAGGAGATAGGGCGATCTCGTGGTTCTCGCACATGTAACGATAAGTGCTCAGAAGCCAAAACATAGAATTGCGTAACATTGTTCACCAGCCCAGCTATTCTGCCAGACCACACTTTCGTGCTGTACGAGCTAGTCAATATTGCTAGAGGCCTCGTCGCGGAATGTATCAGATATACGAGGTGCCAAGGGTAGGAAACCCATAGATGAAGCAGGAAAGGAGTGATTTTGCGGAGATTGGGCCATGATGCCCTGAGTCAAGGTAAGAAGTGGCCGCTGGATGAGTTCGGCAAGAAACCTATTTTGCGAGCGATTTCTTGAAAGCAACGGCTGGCATCTATTTCGGCATCTTCCCGAATGTATGACAGCCATGACTTGGGAGAGGTTAGGCACTGCAAGCATCGAAGGGGTCCGCTGCATGTACCCTTATCCCCAGGCTATAGCTGCTTCATGCAGCAAACGAAACGGCAGTCGGGAGGAACAGGAACGGGCGTTCTGAAGCAGGATGCAGAAGATGAAGTTGGGGCCAGGCGAAGCGGCGTTGGCTATAGTGCCTAGAATATATTCTAGGCACTATAGCGTTGGCAGAGTTCACGTGCTCTCCACTCGGTCCTCCTTCTCTTCGTTCACGAAGCACTCCGAGCAAGCAGTAGCAAGCGATGGTACGCAATTCAATATTCTGCAAGCATAATTAGTGCGAATACGTTTTGCGCGTCTCATATTCATCTGTAGCAGTAAACATTGTCCCAGAATTTCGGCATTCGAAACGAAATAAATTGATATGCATTAAACTACGTAACACGGAGATAATTACAGTAAATTAAAATTTTTTATGCTGCTATTTCAATATGAGAGGCTATGTCACAATTTTTCACATATTGTAATGACTAATTTAGGATTCTTTCTAGCGTGGCCTTCAGCTTTTATGCAGACATTTTATATTGAACTCAAACCGATGACAGAAGGCAAACACATACCTGTGCATGTTAGGGACGTGCTCTAAATCAGTCGTCCAAGGAGTGGTGTCATCCTCGCTCATTGTTCCACACAATGCCTGTTTCAAAAAATAAAATTCTGTTGCACGCAATTTGTTTCTCCTTTTTTTTCTCTTCCACAAAGATAACTTACCATTGCTCTTGTCAGAAATAGCAGCTGCGATCCTGAAAACTTTTCAAGGCTTTGTAGACGGGTATCCATATTATCACATTCTTCGTGAAGCAATCTATTGTACGCCTGTAGAAACACACTCAGTTTTAGAAGATGAAGTTATGAAACATGGATATTATCAATTGACGGAAAATAGAATACATCAGAATTGATGAAATATGTGTAAATATGAAGCTATTTCTGTTTTCCCTTTCGCTGATATGGTTCTCCTGGGTTGAAATATGTCAAACAGTTTTATTGCAGCAGTAGGTCTTTGTCAAATATACCTTAACACATTCGTGAAAACGAAATTTGTGACATTCTTTTTGAGACTGGAAACCTCTCTGCATGATAATGTCGCAGTGATGCATATTTTGGCATCATAGGGGATGTAGATGATATATTTGACTATGCCACACTAAGTCATAAAACACTACTGTAGTCAATGTATGTTTTGTTTTAATTTTGCTGAGCTGGAGATTGTGATATGCACTGCTTTCGAAGGCATCTACAGCGTACAACGAAACGAAAAAAGCAGTGTTAAGGGACTGATTATTTATCTATTTGCAATAAAAAAAACATATGGACTTGAAACTGGGGTAGTCCCTCCCCACCATCTAAAACAAGCAAAGCAGTAAGCGTTTGGCAGCGGTTATGCGCAAAGAAGCAGAACACAAAGGTATCAAAATGAGTCCACTAACGCTTTTTACACGTAAACAGCACTTTCACTCTCAGATTTTTAAAAATCTATTTATTGTCTCAGGGCATCAGTAGGGCATGAGATGAAGGATGAATAAATGATTAAATGAATGGAAAACGATTGATTGATTTCATGAAGTCCAGGAGTCAGTGATGATGAGGTCCCTGCGACCAAGCGATATATGAGGCGGGATTGGTTGCTGAAGGACCAGCTATCGTCAAGTGCCGGATTTGTGTTGGCTTCAGTGCTCGGCAGTCCCACAACATGCGGTGAATGTCGGCTTCAACATTTTCGTTTTTACAGATCGGGTAACCTGGGCGGGGATATAAGTGTCGGTAGGGAGACCCCGTCCTAGTGACCGCTAGTGTGAGGACAACACCGACCCAGATCCTCCTAAGCGCAACCTCCTTTGCGGCACGGGTGAGACCACGGGGAATGCATACCGCACATGGATGGATAAGTGCACGTATGCGGCGCCGGAGGTTTTCCTTTCTTGATAGAAAGAGGGTAGCGTCATCCACTTCAATGAGCAGTGGCATTGATGCGTCTTGGTTCACGAGGAAGGTCGCTAAATCTGCTTGAATTTGGGAAGGCAGCAGGTCCCGTGAGATCCACTCGATTCTTACTGACTGCGGGATGCGCGCTGCTAGCTGGTGGATGTTTTGGCATATTTTAGGGCAGCGGCTGACACGTCGGAGCAAACGTACTGCTTGAAGTGCGTCAGTGCGGATGACAACGTGGGCTGCAGGGAGCATGGCTATGGAAGCCATGGAGCAGAGTGCGTCCTGAACAGCCAAGAGCTCAGCGCAGAAAGATGTGAGTGGTTCCGGAAGCTGAAACTTAGACGTCTGATTCAGGCTAGGTCTCCACGGACAGTAGACTGCTGTTTTTGCTTCACAGGTTTGCAGGCTTGCATCCACGTACACTACAATGGACCCTTGATTCAGCTGATTATCTTGCTCTTCAAATCTCTGGCGAAGCGACGATGCCGAGTTGGCAGACTTTGGTCTTCTGATATCAGTGGGCTTGCTGCCTCCTAACTGTACAAATTTCCAGGGAGGAAGAACTGGCGCAGGTGGCTAAAGAATAATGTGTAACCTTGCATACGGCCTCAGTGCTTGCGTGGAATGTGACAAAGTGGCCTCGGCGCTGCTGCACAAGCTCATCGATGGTATTCAGTTCGCATTCTCTTGTAACGCAACAACCAGTGTGAGTCGTGGAAGGCATGGTACCCATAGCTTCTCGATTTACAGCTTCAAGGCGATCCCATTGTGCTTGTTTTTTTATTTGAATAATGTGTACGCGAAACTATTCTAAGCCTTCCAACGCTGCACCTGTTACATCAAGCTATGCAAGTAATATCAATGTACTTTGTAAAGTTCTAAATCAAAGGTTGCTCAGATTTCTGGTGCGATGCTAGATTAGTTTGATGACCCAGTTTTTTTTTTCGACGGGAAAAAGACGGATGTGAAGAAAATCGACTGTTTGGAGAAATTCACTTCGAACATTTATGCACTGTAGAATAAAGCGACAAAGTGCCCTCAAAAGTACCGAAAAAGTCGTGAACTTTATATATGGTCAGCCATTACTGCGGTTATTAACAGAGGAATAGTTAGGTGTACAGAGGAAAGAGCAATCGAATAAATAAAGATTGAAAGGAAACGTTTTATGGCTTTACATCCTCAATCACGGTGCACAATACGTCAGGGGCCCTTCAGTCATAATAAATGACAAGGAAGTACGATATCGCCCATGCCATTCAACATTGCCCTCACCTGGTGGCCATATTTGTAATATTTGTTTTTTTTTCTGTTTGACTGCTATCCTTTATTTTGCCTTTCCGAACTTAGACTCAGATGTCCGTCACCTCTTGTATTGCTGAGTCCAACATTTTAACACAGCCTCCGAATTATGGCTCTAAGCATGTTGGACAGGAATCTCTAGGAGGGTCGGCACAGGTCGGCAAAATACAAACATTATCAAAACTGTTGATAGCATAAAAAGCAGTACAAACGTTCTAGCCATCAATTATAGGACTACATACAACTATGACCAAACCATATCACGAAAAAGGAAGAAAAAAGTAGAATAAACAAGTTACTTGCCAGAAACCTAAATCAAACTACGAAACAAAAATGCAGAGAGTGAGTTGCAAAAATAATGGAATCCGTTATTGGCACAATATCTGCGGTAAGTTGGTTCCAATCATTTGATGTACATGGCATGAACGAACAATAAAAATTCTCTATATGGCAATGACTAACGAGCAATTTGTCTTGGTGATCAACTCTTGAAAAACGATACGTTGGCGCTGATATGAAGTTGCTGTGCAAGTAGTCATGATGTTAAGCCTTGTAAAATGGTCGAAGACGAAATAATTTCTGTCGTAGTTATAGACAGAGCAGAGACAGGCTGGCCTTCACGTTAGTAGTGCTGGTGGTGCGGTTATAGTTTGAAAAAAAAATGGAGGCGAACACCGTTATTCTGAGGCAATTCAAGAGCGTTACTGAGGGTTGCTTTATTAGAATCTCAGACTGACGCAGAATACTCTAGTTTGGAGCGTGCAAGATATTTGTATAAAAGCACGTTTAGTAGGTTTTGTCGCAAGTAGCCTAAACTTCGGTTAGCATTAGCAATTATGTCCTGAGTATGAAGCTTGAAATTGACAGTGGATTATATTAGTACAAATAAATATCGATATGAGGAAACATACGCATGTTTGACTGTGTTCAAGGTGTAGTACGACGTACAACCCACACGTCTTGATAAACTCATCAGTTTGTATTTCAGGCTTTAACTCCACTGACCGCTTTTTGCATTTAGTTAAGTCTAATTTGAGGACCATTTATCCTGTCCCTATTATTGTTAACTTCACGATATACAACACATTCGTTGGCACATAAGTGTTTGCAACAGAAAACACTGTTAGGCTGATCATTTATATATATTAAGAAAAGTAAAGGACCTAGATTGGAGCCCTGAGGCACTCAGAAGTTAAATTATTAATTGATCCTCGTGCCCGTTAAGATTACCGTACTGAGAACGGTTAGTCAAAAAATATTCTTGCAAAGTTAATATGTCCGAATCCAGGTTTATTGCAAAAATTTTATGCATGACGAGTTTGCAGTTAACGTCTTTAAAAACTTTACTAAAGTCACGAAAAATATTCTGCCTGAGAGGTCTTATCTAATATTACATTCAATGAATAAGTGTAATGTAGGAGCTGCATCGCACATGGCAGTGATCGACGAAAACCGTACTGAACGGAGGTAAAAAATAAAACTGGTTTTAAAAAGTTTAAAATATGTGAATACGAGATGTGTTTTCTCAGTTTACCCAGAATGAATGCTAGCGAAATGGGTTGGTAATTTAAGGGCTTTGTGTGTTTCCAGACTTGTGCAGGGGAACCACCTTCCCGACATTCCATTATAGCGGTAAAATATCATGGTCAGGAATTGCTGGAAAAATGTTGCAAATGTAACGATGAATATATTGTTACGATGAAATAGCAAAGGGGTGTTTATTTACAGTGACATGGCAGTGGGATAAGGTGAAGCCTACTAGCCCCAGGCACCAACGCTTCGTCTACCTCTTCTGTCCCACCATCACCATCCTTCATCGTCGTCATTAGCGTGACATATTCCCCCTACTCAGACGAATCCCTCTGGGCGTGTTCGTGAGTCGTGCGAGGCTGACACGGCTTTAAGCGGGCAACATGACACAGTTCGGTTTTGGCAGACCGACGACCCGATGCTGTCAGGCGGGCTATTCCAAAAGTTAGATCACTAAGGCGTTTGATAACCACATATGGGCCGTCATAATGGGCCAAGAGTTTTTGATGTAGGCCACGGCGTTGAATTGGACGCCATAGCCAGACTAAATCACCTACAGAGTACGTGACCCGCCAGTGACTGGCATCGTATCGCACTTTAGAACGTTCTTGTCAAGCACCAGACCGTAATCGGGCGATTCTCCGAGCTTCTTCGGCGAGACAGAGGGTCTCAGCCAGGCAGGGGTCTTCACGGCTTGTGAAGGGCAGGATAGTATCCAGAGAGTAGCGTGGCGGTCTGGCATAAAGCAGAAAAAATGGACTGTACCCAGTCGTCTCATGCGTGGCGGTATTAAACGCATACGTGATGAAGGGCAGTATGGTGTCCCAGTTCTTATGCCCTGCGTCCACATACATGGTTAGCATGTTGATAAGCGTTCTGTTGACGCGCTCAGTCAAGCCATTTGTCTGGGGATGGTATGGCGTCGAGTGTCGGAAAGTTACGGCGCATAAACGCATGAGCTCTTCAACGACATCAGCAGTGAATTGTCGGCCCCGGTCAGTGATGAAAATTCGTGGCGGCCCGAGTCGTAAGATGACTGAGTGCAGCAAGAAAAGCGACACCTGATGCGCCGTAGCAGATGGAAGAGCGGCGGTTTCACAGTAACGTGTGAGATAGTCCACGCAGATTACAATCCAGCGATTTCCATCCACGGACTTCGGAAACGGACCTACGAGGTCAATGCCTACTTGATCAAACGGTGATGTCGGGGTCTTCACAGGGTGCAGCAAGCCAGACGGAGTTGCAGTTGGACGTTTGTGGCGTTGACATTGCTTGCAACTGGCAACGTATTGTTCAACCGTCGAGCGCATTCTGGGCCAGTAAAATCTTTCTTGAGCACGGTGGAGTGTTCGAACCGATCCCAAATGCCCAGAAGTTGGATCATCATGCATAACACGCAATACGCCCGTGCACAACGTCTTGGGAACTACGAGTAGGTATCGCTGGCCGACAGGCGAATAACTCTTTTTTCACAGGAGGCCATCATGCACAAAAAACGGCTTGTAGGTACGTTGGCTTGGGCAAAGAGAGGCTGCAGACTGGTATCATTTTGCTGTTCCGTTTTGAAAACATTCGTGTCGGGGAATGCTGGCTCGAGGGTCGATATGTAATTGTCGAAATCGTCGCTTTCAGGTCCAGTCGTGGCCATTGGCATCCTAGAAAGACAATTTGCGTCTGCATGACGCCTCCCGCTTTTGTAAACCACGGCAAAGTCATATTCCTGTAACCGGAGGGCCCAGCGTGCGAGGCGACCACATGGGTCTCGAAGGTTCCGCAACCAACAGAGTGAATGATGGTCAGTTACGATAGTAAACGAACGTCTGTAGAAATATGAACGGAAACGCTGCACAGCGAAAACTACAGCTAGGCATTCCTGTTCGGTGACTGTGTAGTTTCGCTCCGGCTTGCTCAGGGTACGACTTGCGTACGCGATAACATGCTCTCGTTCATTGTGCCGTTGGACAAGGACTGCACCAAGACCGATTCCACTAGCGTCCGTGTGTACTTCTGTCATTGCGGTAGGATCGAAGTGACGTAGGATGGGTTTCGATATTAAAAGAAGCTTCAGTTGACGAAATGACGCGTCGCAGTCTGGTGTCCAGTCAAAAGTAGAGTTTTTGTGGAGAAGGCACGTCAATGGGTAAGCAACGTCAGCAATGCGATGTATAAAGCGTCTAAAATACGAACACAACCCTAGAATACTGCACAACGCCTTCACGGTCTGGGGGGGTTTAAAAGATTCAACAGCGGCAGTTTTCTGGGGATCCGGCATTACACCATCACCATTGACAAGCTGTCCTAGCACCAGCGCTTGGCGCTCTCCAAAGCTGCACTTTTTCGAGTTTAGAATTAGGGCGGCGTTGTGCAGGCCATACAAGACACGTACTAGACGGTCATTGTGTTCTTGGAAGGACTTCCCAACTATGACGACATTGTTCAGATAGCAAAGACAAATGTCCCATTTTAAGCCACGCAAAACTGTGCCCATAAATCGTTCAAATATGGCAGGCGCATTGCACAGCCCAATGGCATAACAAGCTCATAAAGGCTGTCTGGCGTTACGAAGGCTGTTGTTTTCTTATCCGCAGTATCCATTGGAATTTGCCTGTAGCCAGATCTGCGATAGAGACAAGAAACATAAGACGCACCAGAGAGGCAACCGAGGGCGTCGTCTATGCGAGGAAGAGGATAGACATCCTTTTTCGTAACAGAATTTAGACGCCGGTAATCGACGAAAAATCGCCACGAACCGTCTTTCTTGCGTGCGAGAAACACAGGGGCTGCCCAAGGGCTAGATAACTCCTGTATCAGCTTCTTCCGTATCATGTCCTTCATTTGCTCATGAGTGACTTTGCGCTCAGAAGGGGACACGCGATATGGCTTTTGACGGATGGGACGAGCCGAACCAGTTTCGATGATATGATGTATCCGAGGTGCAGGGAAAGAGGTTGGTCCATCTGTTTGAGGAAAGTCAAACATAGGCGAAAAGGATAGAAGAATATCCACAACAGTACGGCGTTGAGGTGAGCTGAGATCGGCGCTGATCATGTGGCAGAACGAAGTTTCATCCGCAGCTGGAGGTACGGTGGCACTTGTAGCATCTGCGACCAAAGCAGTAACAACGTGGGCGCATCGGATCCACAGGAGGCAAGCTTCAATCCTGTGGGTAAAACTGCTGGCTCGGACGAAGGATTGATTGTCCATAACGAGGCATTACCGTGATGCACAGAGATCGTACAATGAGGAATAATAACATTTTTCTTCAGGCATGCTGCGTACCCTGGTTGCACCACGGCCTCGAATGAAACCTGCTCAAGAAGTGGAGCGGACACGGGGACGAACAAGGCAGATAAGGGTGGAAATACTGTGTCTACGGTAATGCTAAAAGCTGTTTCTTCATTACAGCGGCTTTCAAAAAGTGTCGGCATATCATCATCATCAGCCTGATTATACCCACTGCAGGGCGAAGGCCTCTCCCATATTTCTCCACTTAACCCGGTTCTGTGCTAGCTGCATCCACTTGACCCCTGCGAACTTCTTAATCTCATCCGCCCACCTAACTTTCTGCCGCCCCCTGCTACGCTTTCCTTCCCTTGGAATCCAGTTTGTTACCCTCAGCGACCATCGGTTATCCTCTCTTCGCACTACATGTCCTGCCCATGTCCATTTCTTCTTCTTAATTTCCACTAGAATGTCGGTAACTTGAGTTATTTCTCTGACCCACTCTGCACGCTTTCTATCTCTTAATGTTACCCCTACCATTTTTCGTTCCATAGCCCTCTGGGTTGTCCTCAACTTAAGTAGAACTCTCTTGGTTAGCCTCCACGTTTCAGCCCCATAGGTGAGTACAGGTAAGATGCAACTGTTGTATACTTTCCTCTTGAGCGATACCGGTAAGCTGCTAGTCATAATCTGCGAGTGCTTGCCAAATGCGCTCCATCCCAATCTTATTCTTCTTGTTATTTCCTTTTCATGGTCCGGATCAGATCCGGTCGGCATATGCGAGCCGTCAAAATGAACCTCTTCACTTCGGCAGTCCACGGTAACGCCACAAGACTTCAAAACGTCCATTCCTAAAATGATGTCATGCGTAGAGTAGGGCAAGACGATGAGTTCGGCTTGAAAAATTGCACCACCCACAGACACTTCCGCACTATACACACCCAGAGGCCGCAACACCTCTCCACTGACACCACAGAATGTTGAAGCGCGGTCATATTCAAACATCACTTTGCGTCCCAACAAGCGCCTAAACTGATTACTCATCACACAGTCGCACCCGTATCCACCAAAGCTGATGTACACACACCATCAATGAACACACGAATTTTGTTTTTGAGCATTACAGATGGAGGGATGTTGGCACACAGCACAATTCCAGAGGCCTCACCCCCATTGGTCGCGCTGGTTAGTTTTCTAGATGGGGCGACATGGAGGGCCGCCGCGGTGATGGAGAACGACACGCACGGAAGGCGGGTGGAGAAGTAATACTTAGATCAGATGCTGGGGAACGGTCGCGGAGATTTTCGTTCTGAATGTTGCAGTAGTACCAACAGGGAGTATTGGATTGTTGGAAAACGGGGCTGTACTGTCGCTTTTTGGGTACTGCTGGAGGCGCCGGGCGGTTATAGCGTGGCGGGAACCTACTGCGGCAGTACCTGGTGATGTGACCTTTGACACTGCAGCGGTAGCATATCGGTGGCGAAGGTAGAAACTGCTGTTGTGGATAAGAGCAAGGAACAGCTGGGCGCATCGTAGGTCTGGCTGAATGCTCATACCGCACAGGAATCCTGGTAGATCGAATAGAAGATCTAGGTGCACTTGAGGTGACGTCATACCTTGCGGCTTCAAGCATCGATGCAATCGGGTTGGCAAAATACATTGGCGGGTAGTCAATAGAAGCTGCAATTTCAGGATCTTGGGAGAAAGGCTGCACTTGAATCAGTTATGGTGGTGACGCCGGCCGTTTAGAGACCCTCTGGACAGAAACTTCAGCAGATCCATGCAGGGGAAGCGTGTTGATTCGTAGAAGTTCTTCGCGCACGATTTGCCGGATAATTTACGGAAGATCTAGTTGGGCATGGTCATCAAGACTGGCCACGGTAGGCACGTTGGCCAGCCGCTCAAATTTTGTCGCAATCCGACATGTTTGAAAAGCTTGAAACGCGCGGATGTGTCTAATGACATCGGATTAAGTGTCAAGGTTGTCTTTGGCGATTAAGAAGTTGTACACGTCCGCCGCGATACCCTTGAAAATGTGACCGACTCTGTCTTCTTCGGACATGTTGGAATTGACACATTTGCATAACTTGACGATCACGAATTCTGTGTAAATTTTGCAATTTTCAGCGGGCAATTGAGCTCTTTGAGCAAGTGTCTGCTCAGCCCGCTTTTTGCTGGGAACAGAGTCGCCAAAACGCAGTTTTAACTCGGTGGCGAACCGTTTCCAAGTCGTCAAGTTGTCCTCGTAGTTCTCAATCCGAGTCATAGCCGTGTGAGTGAGAAAAAAAACGACGTTTGTTACCATGGTAAGAGTGTCCCACCGGTTGTACCGACTAACTCGTTGATAATCAAGTAGCCCCTTCTCAACGTCCTCACCTTCTTCTCCAGCAAAAGGTCGTGGTTCCCGGTAAGGCTGGGACGGAATAGGGTTGGAGTGGGCAGGCATGCCGCCAGCCTGGCTTGCAGCGTCGCGGCTTGCACGGTTTGAGTCGGTGTGGCTCATGATGGTCGTGAGCGGTGACAGTCCAGCGATGCGGCGACCACGTCGAAGCTCCATTTGGTCTTGCAGCTCTGTAGGTAGGGATCGTACCTAGTACCTCCACCAAATTGTTACGGTGTAATGAGAAGGGGTGTTTATTTACAGTTCTGATATAGCGGGACAATATGAAGCCGACTAACCCCCAGAAACCAACGCTTCTTCCTCCTCTTCTGCCACACCATCACAATCCTTCATCGTCGTCAGTAACGTGACAATATATTCGACAATCTATTGCTGAAAACCTAATATTTCGCTTCGCAAAGTGCTTTCTTGTAGTTCTTTTCAACCTTGCGATACGTTTCCCCGCGATCAAATGTATGAAACATCTTTGCAGCACGACAAAAACTTCTTTTTGTTGATTAGAAAATCGTATAAGAGTTGTATGGCACTTTTGGGTTAGACCAAACGCGCCTCGTACGGACATGCAAGTCTGTGAATACTTGATCTTTTTTTTTTTTTATTGTGTAGGTCCCAGTATTCCTATACACTACGTTTGTCAAAGTCTTTGATATATGTGTCAGGATAGTTACCAAGTTTTTCAGTGCTCGCTTCATAGTCGGCTTTGATGTAATTGCGGATAATCTTATTCTCTGCTGCATACGGGGGGGGGGGGGGTACATGAGAAGATCCAACACATGATCGCTTAATCCAGATAAGTACAAAATACTTGACAAAAGTTCTGGATGGGTGCATAAAATCAAATCTAACGTGTGAGGACACTCTGCGGTGCACCTAGTGGGATGCGTTACTGTGTGAAATTAAAGCATGTACATACGTCTAAATATTCCTGAGACTGTAACGAAGCAGGCTTCACTAGGAAAAAAGGGCCAGACCAATGAAAACTAGGAAAATTAAAATCTACTAACAAAAGTATTGGACAGGAAGGATAGCGACAGACAACGCAGCTCAGATTGTCATGCAAGTTCTCCACGAAATAAGGGGCAGCGCTTAGTGGGCTTTAGCAAATGCCAAATATTATTTTTTATTGTTTAATAGTAGCGCTTACCCAAGCAACTTCCAGGTCAGTTTCAATATCTGGGTAGAATGATGTAATGCTTTGAGATTCAGCTATCAACGTCCCACCGCAATGTCTACCTTTCCTGTCTACCTTTTCTGTCAGCCTTTGATCGTGTTCCTCACAAATATTTACTGTTAAAAACTAACAATCTGCAGCTTGATGACAACACGGTCAGATAGATCGCTGAATTCTTGACTAATCGTTTCTAATCAGTTAAGATAAATGATTGCATCTCTAACCCTGCACGTGTAAAATCAGGTGTCTCACAAGAGACAGTTCTCGCGCCTTTTCCCTTTTTAATTTATATAAATGACATAGCAAGTAACATCAACTCATCAATTCGCCTTTTTGCAGACGACTGCGTAATCAATCAAACAATATCTAACGCGGAAGATGCACATACGCTTCAGTCCGATCTAAACAGGCTAACTGAATGGTGCCGTACTTAGCAAATGGAAATTAATGAAGAAAAAAATAAACATATGAGATTTTCGTCTGTTCCAGGACCGTTACTTAGCGTGTACACAATCAACGGTAAAGCTGCTGAATCTGTTTCTTCTATAAAATATCTGGGTGTTGATTTGCATTTTAATCTCTCTTGGAATGCTCATATAGACCTCATCACCGTCAAAGCTTTTAGAAAACTTGGCATGCTAAGGCGCCGTTTACACCTCGCAAATTCTAACACAAGACATCAAGCTTACACTACGCTGATAAGGCCAACATTAGAATATGCTTCCGTCATATGGCATCCTCACCAGGACTCCCTTTCTAATCTTCTTGAATCCGTCCAGAATAAAGCAGCAAGATTCATTACATCATCCTACTCAAGATTTCAGAGCGTATCATCAATTAAAGAAGTTTTAAACCTACCATCGCTCGCTTTCAGAAGGAAGTTTTCGAGATTATCATTTTTTCACGCATTATACTGCAGCAATTCGGAATTTGCTCGCTCCCATCTTCTTCCTGCTCCTCACGTCTCATCCCGACTTGACCATGCGAACAAAATCCCACATTTCGCACGAACAAAAATATACCAATATTCATCACTCTCTTTATCAATAAATGAATAGAATCAGTTGGCGTCCAATATCTCTGTTTTGACTGATTAATCAGAGTTTCAAGCAGCATTGCTAGCTTCTTCAGACGCATCGTAGTCAATTTGCGCGGTTTTGTGTTCCCTTGTATAGAGTTTTCTTTCCTTGATTCTTCGGTGTAATCTGTAATTCTGATTCGGTGAGATCTCAAATGTTTTATTTATTATCTTTTTTTCTGGTTTCAGTTTCTGTATTCATGGTCATCTTTGTAGTGTCTGTCATGCGCGATGTGCATGTTTTTCCCTTTTGCTGAAATCGCTGCACATTTTTATCTTTTTACAGTTCTGTTATTATGTTGAAATGTTGCTTGCCCGACAATTTTTTCCTAGTTTTGTATAAAGATTACTATGACTAGTTACGTACTTCCCTCACATACCTCCATTACATCATCTGTTATCCTGTTTTTGTTCTACTCTGATTTGCTTCCACATCCCCCCCCCCCTATGTAATGCCCTATTGGGTATTACACACACATTACACACACGGCACACATCTTATTTTTTGCCACGTTGAAATATTTCGGAATTGTGAATTCTCTCATTAGGCTATGCTTCTTTAATTAATATAATATATGGATTACCTGTAGTTACGCTCATCCCGTTTATTCACCACACTTCTGCCATTAGCAAACATTGCAGGAACAGATGAAGAGGGGATATTTCCCCAATTACCTCTCACTAAATGTTATTTTGATGCGTGTTCCAATGGCGCCGTTGCCGATGAGGAGTCAACTACAAGTTTTTGCTTGCTACACCCAGACCCAGAGACGCGGTTTTGAAATTCGAAGTAGAACCAAACTCAAGTACGCTCTCGCTTGCTGGGTCATAGACATAGCAGATATCACTGCCATATAATTTTTCATGATGTAAACGGACCTCGCCAAAAGGCTGTTAAAGTGATAGGTTTCCAATTGAATATCAAACATAATATACCCAATTGATCAACAGGTTTGGATCCATAGTAAAGAGTACTAAACGTGACCTACTGCATTTTGGTACATGCGCGCTCAGAGCGTAAAACCAAAATAAAGCCACAAATATTCTGAAACAATACGATCCCTCCTACTGAAATCAAAATACCGCAAATAATGTTGCCACAAAATGAGGATGGATTAGTCAGCCGCAAATTGCGGCTAAATTAAGCAAAGGGATTCAAACGCAGTAGGTAAATTTTTTCCTAGGTGCAGTATAAGGTATAAAATAAAGTACTCCTGTTCATATTCAATCTCTTGTGTTTTCATGTGGAATTGAAAAAGCTTTCCAATGTATTTTGTTCTTCCTACCGTGTTGATTAAAGTCACTTGAAGCAAATCAGAACCAAATGCTTATTTTAAAATATGTGCTGACAGTTGGAAATTGCTTACATCTATGCCCATGAGATTAAGGCAGGAAGCCGCTTTTCAGAACAACATTTGTAATACCGAACGCAAGGAATTTACTGGTCTATATTAAAGATAGCCTTTTTGTATTTGAAAGTTGAAAGACACGAATAAATTTTTTTTAACTTTTATTGAATGATGTGTACTATATACGCATACCACACCAAGACGCATAGCTCTTACAGACTTTCTAACATAAACTGGAGGGTTGTTAATCAGACATAACGTAGGGTGGGGCAATGGAACGGCACGAGGTCTTGAGAGCGCTGTGCTAGTCCCCTTTTCTAGTCTAGCTTTTACACCAATGTGCTTCACCACCCCAAGCTATGCCTTATATATCTCGCAAAAGCAAAAATTCGTTTGGCAGTTTGTGCATAAAGATAGTTGCTGTTCAATGAACCGCACGAATTCCGATATCTTAAATCATCGTTTTTGATAATATAATTTCAACGTCAAGTGTTTTCACTAAGGAATCTTTATCTTTAAAAAGAAATCCAACAATAATTAAAGTTAGCGTGCCGTTTTAATTTCTGTGAGGCATTCCACATCCCCACTGTAATAAAATAAGTCCAAAGTTTCAATAAAGCTTCTGTTCATGAAAAAAATCTATGATTCTTCTCATAAGCCGAAAAGGAAGAAAATTAATTTAGAAGAAAGAATTCAAAAAAATTAGTCTAACATGCAAGCATGTGGGAAAGGGAAAAGGCGCTTTATTGCGAAATGCGCCAGTATATATACCGGCAACTCTTAGGCTGAGGCATGCGCACTGGTGGGTGTCGTGCGCACGTGTTGCGGACGGTACACTGCCACAATTAGTTGTGGATAGCTTCGGTTAAACCTGGTTCAATTGAGAAAGCAACGGCGGAGGCTTTTTTTGCCTACTACATTATTTCCCTACAACGTTCTATCATGTAAGATGCTACATTATTGGGGACACTTAAGCTCATCCTTTAATAGTACGACGAGAGAGCGTACCAGTCCTCATATAAATCTACGCTTCAACTAAGCCATAAGAACTTGCCTGCGTTTCGTAGGGGTGACGAGAATGCAAACTGTCCTGGCATGCTGATTCTGATATCAGCCTCCCATATTAAAGGAGCGACCCAAGTTGGCATCCCCTGCCCGTAGAAAAGAGGTAACGTGATTGCAAATCTCATGGCAGGCTGATTCCATCGAAGCGAAGTGCGAAGCATCACCTCCTCTACGAGGGTGGGATTTATTGCCTGATCTACAAATCTAACCACCCAAGCGGGCATTTCCTTTCGATGCTAGGAAGGTTGGTCTCTGTAGTGATAATTCAATTTTATAGTCTAGCGCATATGCCTGCCAATGCACCAAGATCTTCGGACAGCTCGTCCTTGGCGGTGCCTAAAAATTTACGCTTGTTTTAGGGTAAATTGCTGCTAGTAGGTTTTTACATTTGTTTCGCTGCTGATATTACTAATGTACGCATTCTTGTATTGTATTGTTTATGCGGCGTTGTTATTGTATATATTTCCTTAAACGCCTGTTAAATACGCCTCCGTTGTATCACAGTTGCCAATAATAGTTTGGTGTAAGTCAACCTAAACTCAATATACGTAAGCCGCGTTTGCCCGAACCTCCCCTATTTTCGCCACATGGGAAAACAAATTATTTGACAAAAACTTACGACATGCGTTCGCGTAAAGGAGTATGAAAAAAATTCCAGAACCCTTCACTTAAATTACTATTACCTAACCGGTTTGGAGAAATTGCTCGCCGCTCCACTTCCATGGACACACATGGTTAATAGGGATAATTTTCGGGATTTATTCTTTTTCAGCGAATAAATATTTTCGATTAATGTGTGACTGGCTTTTTTGCCGAAGGAATGTGGCAATCCTCTGTGGTGCAAATGTGATTTCGGCGCCTTTTCATGCGAGTTGCTCATATTCCAGGAACTAAGGTGCACGGCGGATCTTGAATCTGTGCTTGTAAAAAACATTTCTGTCGTCATTAAAATTGATATTTGTTTCCACTCTGTATTGAGCCATAGAGTAGGCATCGCATGGTCTGTTTTTTAAAGCTTATTTAAGTGAAGTTCAGGCCTCCTCATTTGCTGCCAACTGCACTGTCACGGCTAGGCGATGATATATAGTTCTAGACAAAAATAGGATGGCGAGTTCCGCTGTATGTACTTTGTAAATCGGCAATGAAGAAAAAAAAAAACACCTGTGGCGCAATCGATCGTTGCGGCGTTTTCGAACGACGCAACGATGGTTCGAATCCACATTTTGCGATGTTTTCTTCGGCTATTTTTTTTTTGTTATAGGCGACAACAATAAAATTATTTACTGACACATTTCATGGGGTGTATTTCGTTTACGTTGCGTTATGTGATGTTTTTGTTATACGTCCCCTTAAAAGCAGTCGTGTAGGTGTCGTAAGGCAGCATGAAAGGCTGTAGTATGGCCACGCTCGCATTATTTGATTCCGTAATTATGTCGGTGAAAAGTTTCCGCCTTCAGTGGCTTTGTGTTATCTTTTGGTTGCATTTAAAGACATATATTCGCCAGAATCATGGTATAACTCGCTGGCATACAACCAATGAAGTTGCGGGACCCTTACTTCGAGAGATCGGAATTACGCTGTCATAAATTTTCCTTGTGAAATGTTTTGTTTCTAAATCCAAACAAAATGAATATTCATGGATTGGAACAAAAATTTTTTGTAAAACAAAAAGTAGGAAGAAAAATGCAAGACCGTTAAAACAAGAAGATATTTCTCTTTTTAAACACGGAAACTTAAGTGACTACTTCATTTTACCAAAATGCCCAGAGGTTGTCAAAGTTGGCTATCTTCGGAATGATTCCATTCAAAATTATATTAATTTGCTAATTGTTTCAAAAGGAATATATAAATTGATGAATTAAAACCTAACAACAAACTTAATCCGCAGGTTCATCCACTTGCAACCTGTACGGTCAATCTGTCTTGCGAGCTCTTGTGAGCATTTTTGTACTTGAATACAAGCGAAACTAGGTATACTTGCTTAGAAACAATAATTATGATTTAAAACTGAAGTTTTAAGCAGAGAAAATTGTATGATAATCTCGAATGTATTTCGGTACTGGGAAACTGAAACTCTTCGTTTCGGTTTTGCAAAATGCACAGGATGCGTCAAAGTTTGTTGTATCTTTGGGACGAATGGAGTTATAAGCATATTTTTGCTAACCATTAAAAAATGATTGTGATTTGTGAAAAATTATGAAAAATAGTTTTGTTTCCTTTAAAATAAACATGTTTTCAAGAAGCCTCCTACAATCAGAATTTTTTTGGATGTCACGTGGATGCAGCTGGCACTGCATCAGGTTAATTTGGCGATAATGGGAGATACCTTAGGGCATCAATGATATAATCCTGCTTGTGATGATGATGGTTACATTGTATTCGCGAATTTACCCTTAAAGTTGCCTCACGAAATAGGAGGCATATGTACTCACCTTGAGAACCACACTGAGGCCACTGTCATCAGCAATAAACCCTTCTAGGCTTCGATTCATAGCAAGTTCATATCGCCCATCATAATAATCAGCAGCATCCTGAAAGAAAAATTAATATTTGTCCTGAAGATTACCAAAATAACAGGAGATATAAAAGTAATCATTTTATGTTTCATCTCCAATGTCAGGCACCCATAACATTTCTACAAAGGGGCTCATAGCTTAATAGGATAAAACCTACACAGCTGATAAACACGGAAAACTACGGGCGCAGGTTCGCTTTGCAGCGTATTTCTCCACAAAAATTTTACGCGGCAAAAAGGATGCTCGATGATATAGCATTTGCATGCATGTGTTCCAACATTTTGGTTTTGCGACATGGGAAGTTAATAATTTGATGGAAATATACCTAACTCTGTATAACTCTGTACGCAACAAAGAAACCAATCAACGAATTAGCGGTGAGGGGGAGGGCAGAAGAGTTCAGGATCTCGCTACAGAATAGGTATTCAGCTCTAACCGAGGATGGCGACATTACCCTAGAAGCAAGGAACAATAATTTCAGAGATATCATTACTGAGTGCGCGGTATACAAGTAGGCGGTAGGATAGTTAGAGAGGATACCGGTAAGCTGTCTATGGGGACGAAAGATTTGATTAAGAAATGCCAGAGTATGAAAGCTTCCAATCCAACAGACCGGATCGAATTGGCCGAGATATCAAAGCTAATCAATAAGCGTAGGGTGGCCGATATAAGGAAGAATAACATGGAGAAAATTGAGCATCCTACAAAGAACGGGGGAAGCCTTAACGCGGTGAAGAAGAAATTGGGCATAGGGAAAAACCAGATGTATGCGATAAGGGACAAGGCGGGCAACGTCATCACGAACACGGATAAGATAGTCAAAGTAGCCAAGGAGTTCTATACCGATCTCTACAGTAGCCGAAGTAGTCAGGACCGTAATGAGATTGGCGGTAGGGAAAAACAGTCAGACGTTCCACCAGTGACGAAGGACGAGGTCAAGAAAGCATTAGAAACTATGAAAAGGGGGAAATCAGCTGGAGAGGATCAGATAACTGCAGATTTGCTGAAGGACGGGGGGGGGGGGGGGATATCGTGTTAGAAAAACTGGCCACCCTGTATACGCAGTGCCTGGTGTCATCGACGGTACCGGAACCATGGAAGAGTGCAAACATTATCCTCATTCATAAGAAAGGGGACTCTAAGGACCTTAACAATTAAAGAACAATCAGCTTACTGTCTGTTACGTACAAGGTATTTACTAAGGTAATCGCTAATAGAATCAGGACAACCTTAGACTTCAATCAAGCAAAGAATCAAGCAGGGTTTCGGAAACGGTACTCTACTATCGATCATATCAATACCATCAATATGGTTATAGAAAAATGCTCGGAATATAACCAGCCCTTATACATAGCATTCATTGATTACGAAAAAGCATTTGACTCAGTTGAAACCTCGGCGGTGATGAAGGCATTGCGAAATCAGGGGGTAGACGAGACTTGCGTGAAAGTGCTGGAAGATATATGCAGTGGCTGCACAGCAACCATAGTTCTCCATAAAGAAAGTAGCAACATTCCCATAAAGAAAGTTTCTAGGCAAGGAGACCTCCCCAGTCTATTCATAGCTTGCTTAGAGGAAGTATTCAGAGACTTGGAATGGGAGCAGTTAGGGATAAGGGTAGATGGAGAATACCTCAGATCTCCGATTTGATGATGACATTGCCTTGCTAAGCAACTCCGGAGATGTACTGCAAATAATGATTTATGATCTAGACAGGAAAAGTAGAAAGGTAGGCTTGAAAATCAATATGCAGAAGACTAAGGTAATGTTCAACAGCCTCGGGAAGGAACAGCAGTTTATATTAGGTAGCGAAGTACTGGAAGCAGTATGCGAATATGCCTACTTAGGACAGTTAGTAACCGCAGATCCGGACCATGAAAAGGAAATAACAAGAAGAATAAGATTGAGATGGAGCGCATTTGGCAAGCACTCGCCGATTATGCCTAGCAGCTTACCGGTATCACTAAAGAGGAAAGTATATAACAGTTGCATTTTACATATACTCACCTATGGCGCTGAAACGTGGAGGCTAACCAAGAGAGGTCTACTTAAGTTGAGGACAACACAGAGGGCTATAGAACGAAAAAATGATAGGGGTAACATTAAGAGATAGGAAGCGTGCAGAGTGGGTCAGAGAAATAACTCAAGTTACCAACATTCTAGTGGAA
This sequence comes from Amblyomma maculatum, assembly GCA_023969395.1. Taxonomy (NCBI): domain Eukaryota; kingdom Metazoa; phylum Arthropoda; class Arachnida; order Ixodida; family Ixodidae; genus Amblyomma; species Amblyomma maculatum. The sequence goes on from JAJIZL010026466.1 coordinate 142,472, forward strand.
ATTAAGAAGAAGAAATGGACATGGGCAGGACATGTAGTGCGAAGAGAGGATAACGGATGGGCGCTGAGGGTAACAAACTGGATTCCAAGGGAAGGAAAGCGTAGCAGGGGGCGGCAGAAAGTTATGTGGGCGGATGAGATTACGAAGTTCGCAGGGCTCAAGTGGATGCAGTTAGCACAGAACCGGGTTAAGTGGAGAAATATGGGAGAGGGCTTCGCCCTGCAGTGGGTATAGTTAGGCTGATGATGGTGATGGTGATAATTTTCTCTATAGGGGTCTTCACTGACAGTTAAGAATTCCGCACTTCGTGATTACTGCAAAGCAGGCGATGGCATGAATTCTACCAGAGACGGTGGCATTCGCCGTCGGCCTCTCTTCAAGCGGCACGCTGTTAATGTGGTCATCTGTTTAGTTTTTGGCCACACATTTCTCAACTCATGATAGAATACACTCATAGACGACTGGCTCGTTTAAAAGGCAAGGCGATGATATATGGCGCCTAGCTTTATTTAAACCGTCCGAACTATTTTTACCTAGAGGCAGCACGCATAGCGCGAGATGGAGAACTCCTGACCTAAATTCAAAAGGCATTTTCTATTTGGCAACAGTCGGTTAGAAACCTTCGCCTGCAAATGCTACAACGTTTGTATTCCTATATGCAGCAAGAATGCTTCTGGTTTTCCACAAAACAAAACGGCGCTTACAACAAGGATACCGGAGTCTGCGATGAACGACGACGAACAGTTATCCTCAATATCGAGCATTATCCGCTCTAATCTTCCCTCCCTCTTTTAATTTTCAAATTACGCCTGTACCTCTTCCTGTTCTGCCCCTGTCGCCAGCAGCGTATTGCCATTCCCCGGAAACTCCAGCAACGGAAGTGGCGGATGCGTCCCAAAAATTTAAAACACAATAAAAAGCAAGTCAATAAAGCCATAAGTTTTGTTGAGCATACAATGAAGTATGCAAACTAAATAGCATACGCAATGAAATAATTTACTGTAATGAAGCGGTTTCTAGTAATCCGCTGATCACGCCAGTGGCGCCCGTCGCGCCATTTTAGTGCGTTGGATAAGTGGGACGTGCGATGGCGCCTGGACGAATAAGAGCGCATTTAAAGCCTGCAACTCCCGTCGCTTCATGCTGTTCCTGACGCACGGCCAGTTCGAGAATACTTTAAGGATATTGTTGCTAGATATAGTGAACTTATATAAGTCGTGGATTCAGCATCTGACTAGCTACCGCACATTGAAACTTTGAAATGTTTAAACGAATTTTTACACCGGTACGTCAGTCAAATACGGCTGAAGGTGGTTCCTACGTAATTGTATATTTTGAGTGCGAGAAAGGAAGCTTTTTGCGCAATCGAATAACTATACTTATCTGAGCACCAGAGGTGGGCAATTGACCTCAAAAACCTCAACCGCACCTCTAACTCAAAAACTATTTGGCGACCTCACTCAACCTCAACCTCATAAATTGAGGTTGAGGTCTCCCAAGCGACCTCACCTCACATTTCAGGGGACCACTGGCGACCTCACTCAACCTCACCTCAAACTCAAAATGTGAGGTTGAGGTCGGGCGCTCGACCTCAAAAAAAAAAAAGAATCATTAAATTAAACCGTATCCTAAATAAAATATACATTTCGCGGCAATCCTGCGATATACAGGCAAGCCAGAATTTTGTCGTATGTACTCTTAATATTATACAACAATTAATATCCCGGATAAAGGCAGAAAAACGCCGGAGAATCCCTGTCCAATTCTGCACTAAAGTAGCAATCCCTCGCCTACCCTTTGTTTGGTCCGTTTTGTTCTAAGGCCTACATGGGTACCACATTACTTCGCATATGCCCATAATGCAATACAAATAGTTTATCCCATCCGACCCACATGAAGAAAATCAGTATTAGAAATAAAACAAGCCAGTTCTTACTATATACTGGAAAGACAAATGCTGTTGACTCTAGTGACAATGACAGCAATGACGATATGCTCTTTTTCTTAATTCGCAAAAAAAATTGAGGACTGCCAAGCTTTTTTCTAATACACTGTACATTGTCTCGCGACTGAATGCATTCAATTTGGAACAAAATAGGAATACTGTCCTGCCTCGTTAGTATGGACACTTTGGTTTCCGTCCAAAATTGTCCATAACGCCAGTCATTCATAATAACAAGTCATGAATAAAAACGAAAAGTATTATTATGAGAGAAACTTGATAATTAATGGGGTTTTTTAATTACATTTGTATTTAAAAACAGCCGAGCTGTCGATGCTACTCCCTTCTCCATGACTCCGTCGACCCGAAATGTCATTCTTAAATCTTGTCAGCTATCCTCTTGAGTAGCTGAAGTTAGTAATGCCTAGACATAGCGTCGAATAATTTTTCTTAGTAAACATCACCCTGTTTTACTGAACAAAAATTGCGTAAGTCATCACAGGTAAACCCCATCAAGACGGGGGAAAAGGAAAGGTACGCACATATAATGTTACCGAGGCAGCGAGCCTTCTGTTGAAGCATTTCGTCGCTCACGACAGCACCATTCGCACGCACATTCCCGAACCACATTAACAAGGCTGGCTCCGTTTCTTCGAACTGTGCTGGGCGCTGTCGGGCTGTGGCTGACGCTGCGATGCCGACGTTGAGCAATCTATCGGAGTCCTGTAGTATCGACGCTACCGTCGACCTGGCGAGGCTGAGGCCCAGTTGAACTTGGGTCCAGGCACTCACAACTTGAATTGACTGAGATGACTTTTGCCGATTGTATTCACAGATGTCCCGCTTCGCGCCTACGTTCAGCGTCGTTCTTTTGCGTTTAACTCCCGCCATGCCAAAAGTCAAGACTAAAGTTGAGGTTTACAGGCTCGATTGGTGCATAGCGCTAAAAAGACAAGGACACAGCGAGACACACAGGACGGGCGCTGTGTCTCGCTGTGTGTCTCCTGTGTGTCTCGCTGTGTCCTTGCCTTTTTAGCGCTATGCACCAATCGAACCATCACCAACTCGCCCACGCTTCCACTCTTGCACGTTTACAGGCTCCTGATTTTTTGCACCCTTTTTGCCTAGTTAATCTCCCTGACTTTCCGTTCTCCTGATTCTCTTTTTTCTGCCTTGTACTGTTTGTGTAAGGAAGCGAGGGAGTCAAGTTGGCAGGCTGCTGAGGGCTATCGAACAGCTCTTCCCTGTGCCGTTTGTATGTGTTCGTATGAAACAAACCCTGCAAGCTGAAGTACAGTTTAGAACGACGGCTAGCCAATTACGAAGAGCTCAGACATTGCCAAGGCCGCATCGTTGACTCAATGCGAAGCCGACATGCGGACCACCTGGGGCGCAAAATATGACAGTTCGGCAGCGCAACAGTGACGAAAACCAGGAGCATGAGGAGGAAGGGCGTCCAGGACGGGACGCCCGGTCTTGGTTGCGTGCTCACTGCCTTTCGCCTGTCGCTCTACTTCGTGAGTGGGTCTTAACTCTGACCGAAAAGTGGTAACGGCTTCATGGAACAAACTGTGTTTTGGGAAAAAAAAAAACTTCAGTTTCCACCCCCACTTTGGGCACTTGTCTTTCTTCCTAATATTTCTTCTTACGCGTTTACCGGCCTCTGTTCACGTTCAGCAGAATTTATTGTGACCACATGTTGCTGTCTTCCCGACTGCGGCGGCACTTCCGCTGCACCCAGAAATCTCCCGGTTCCCTCCTTTCGGGGTCTTTCTTACCTAGCTGACACTCGGTTTGCTGTGTAAGTTCCTTTCCGCTCTTGCGGCCCTCCCCCTCCAAAAACGATGACACCCCCGCTTTGGTTCTTTCCAACACTACAGGACTCGTTCAGCCATCCGGCCGTATCGGCTGTCGCATAGGTTCCCGGCCTGCGCGAGTTCAAATCTTGTCACTGTAATTTCATTTTTTTTATTTCACAACATTAAAATAAATTACATCTTTTCTTGAATGTGTTCCCTTTAGGTTCCATAATCTGAGGTTTTTTATTCTTAATAGCAGCAAAACCAGACGTGAACACAGCCAGGAGGTGACGGTATGGCAACGGTGCATAATATAATTACATTCAAAGTAATTAATTGCTGTCTTCAGTGAGCGTATGCTACTGTTAGGCTGCGTTCATAGACACCTCTAAGCAAGATTCACAGTTTAACTCGCTGAGAGATAGCCAGCCAGGAGAAAGAAGTTGCGGGATCTACCTTTGCAAAACGAAATTACGCCGCGCCCATAGCCAAGTTAAGATATTCAACGTACCATATGTATTTCCTCTTTTGGTCATTTGTCCCCGCTCATGTCAACGTATATCGTCTAATAAACCTTTTTCTAAACACGTAGCATAAATGGCGGGACAGACTCAACCAATGTATTAACTTTCTACTGTAAGTAGTTTTACTATGGAAAGCTATTTTAATAATAGTGCATTTCAGTTTGTATACTGTGTTCTATGCTCGAACAAAGCGTAAGGCTTTATTGACTTGCTTTTTGTTGTGTCTTATTCCTTAGTCACGTACCCGGCACTTCCGTTGCTGACGTTTTCAGGCAACGGCAATACGCTGCTCTGCACCCTCAATCTTCATTTATTTTCTCCTTTTTAAATTATCGATCATCTAAAGTTTGTGCTCCTTCCCAAGCCCGTCTGAAACTGCGCGCACGTTTTGCGATTTGTATTGGTGTTCACCCAGGCAGCGCGAGCGCGCATGAGCAAGCGACAATGTATGGGGCGGTATCTTATCGGCGCGCAAAAAGAATAGGTAAGGACGTCGGATTTTGCCCGGCGGAAGCTCGCAGAAGGAATTGCGCGGCCGGTGAGAGCCGCGGGCCGGCGGGACGTACACGGACCATGTAACGGAGGCGTGCTTGATCGAAGACGGAAGCGGTGCCTGCAGAACTGGCTTAAGCGTTTTGGCGTGAGTGGTTGCCACGCGAGCTGCAGTGTTTCTTGTGCCACCGTTATTAAGGCGCATGTCTTTAATGGCTCATGCTGTAGTAGACAAAGCGTGTCCCGCTTTTGTGGCGTTCTGACTGGCTGAGGGGGGATGTTGTGGCTGTAGGAAGAAGGAAAAGAAAATGCACGGGTCTGCTACTAGCTCTGTAGCTGAGCCACCTCTGCTACCTCGTGCGGACAGAAGAAAAAATAAAGAAGAAAGAAAAAGAAGAGAGAGAGAAAGACGCGCGCTGCAACAACAGCCGTCGTCCACCACCGAAGCGGTCGCGGTTGCAATGACAGCCTCGCATCGTTCACTGCTCTCGGCGCAATCATGGAACAGTTTGTGGATGGTTTTTGGCAGCGAATGGCCTTCTTTTCTAAGAAGCTTGCGCCCCATGAACGCCGCTACAGCAACTTCGGCCGAGAGCTTGACAGGTTCACGATATAGCCTGAAGCAATGCCTCTTCTGGACATAAGGGCGGAGTCGATCGCAAGAGCGGTTGCACACTCTGGGTAAGCCGCTATGAAGTCCCTTCCACCATTACGACTGATCGTGTCATCAGTTTGACTCAGCGTTATTTTGTAACCTATCTCGGCTCCTCGGCGTCAACCACATTTAAGACCACCTCTTACCAGCCTATTTCGAATGATATCATTGAACATTTTCCGCGGCAGTTGAGAGCTTCACATATGACATTCGCTTACCCTGCCCCATGGATTGAGTGCCTACCCTTAATTCTGCTTGGTCTCTGCACAGCACTTCGCAGTGATTCTACTACATGTGCAGCAGAGTTAACGTTTGGCACTACTCTCCGTGTCCCCGGCGAGTTATTCGAGCCCTCACTACCCACGCCTGCTGACGTCACAGATTAAGCCTGCCGACTACGTGGCGCTATGAGCAATGTATTTCACCACGTCAGCGCCAGTATTCCCGTCGTACCCACCCCACCCCCCCCCCCCCCCCCCGACCTGCAGAGGTGCACACATGTCTTCGTTCGCCACGACGCTGTAGGTTCACCCTTATGGCTACTATACCATGGTCTGTACCAGGTGCTCCGGCGTGTTGCTGAGTACTTTCTACTGCGCATCACCGGCCACGAGGGCACAATCTCCGTTGATGGCCTTAAATCCGCCCACCTTGACGCCGACGCCATCGCAAACTGTGCTACTGCAACTCTTCTCGATCTGCCAGTTCTCGGCACGTATGAGTAACACATCCATGGTCCGCTTTTCGTCATTCCCCTTCACTCACGGCTTCGTCGCTGTGGCATGCAATTGTGGTCTCGGCGCTGCAAAAGAAGCCAGCCTCCGCACGCTGGCCAAGCACGCGAAGTTCGTTCTTCGTGGCAGCAGGATTATATGACGGTGGTTCGCTGTCCCGTTCCCACTTGGCTCAGCGGGTCCTGCCAAAATATATTTGTGGAGACCCGACAACGAGTGTTTCTGTGGTTCATCTCCTCACTGTTATGAAATGCTTGGAACTTAACGCTGCCAGATCATGCCTGGTTTTATTGTTCCAGGAGCAGACCAAATGAAAGAACAACAATCCCTTATTATTGCCGTAAATTTTCTTTCATTGACTTGATAGGGATTCGATTTCTATGTCATCTAGTGGTGTATTATGGTACGTATGGTTTTCTTATTCACAATCCTAAATAACTACCAAAGGACAGCCTGCATTACTAATATGAAAACATACATCTACCGCTGTTATCGATCGAAGCAGACTGCGCCGCTCACTTTTTTGTAATATATACTACCATAACTCAACGTTGCACTCCTTATGGGCTCAACCACCGTCCTATATTTTATGTGCTTTGTTTTTCAGAGAATTTTACGCTTATTGTGTTAACCATCTGTTTTATATATATATATATATATATATATATATATATATGCTTTATGCTCCCCACCCTCTGTAACATACATCTGTATCCTGAGGGTATTTTAAATAAAAATAAATAAATTACAAATCCAATATACTGGAGCATTCTGTGCTGTTAAGATGTATAACTGGTTCCCGATGCATTTTGCAGTAAAAGCAACAAATATCGATATATTTTCTTCTCGTTTCTTGGATGGATTTTGTCTTGAGCGAAAGTGATTATTTACGCACGGAAATCATTCATGATATAAATTCTATCCTACAGCTGAAAATTGTTTTCGGTTCCTAAATATCATATGTAACTAAAAAATAAATGGCCGAAGGAGCATTGTGTATGCTAGCGGCGGGTATGTGCATTTCATTGCAATATTCAATTGCAGTGAAATATTAATTATATAATACGTGAAACTCGAAAGGTATCGTATAAGTTAAGGTCTCGAAAGAAGATGTGATACATTTCTAGACAGCACAGGTTTGGGTCAGAAAGAAGAAACAAGAAAAATGAAATTTCGTTTCTTTTTTGGTATAACTGAAACAAAGCAGTTATTTCTGCTGAGAAAAATTTGTCATTGCTATGGGAGTGTAAGATTTTGTTAAAATAAGTTATAAAATAAATAATAAATAAGATATCTATTTGCTACTCTTCTGATAGCGTAAGTATTGCTACAATGCAACAATGCTATATAGATATACTTTAAAGCGAGAGTCACTCTTCTAATGCCAAGTGAAGAACGAATGCTTTCATTTTAGTAAAACGTGTTCTCAGTAACCCATCTTAATGGCTGGGCATTTCATCAGACTTACTTTCTGTGTGGCTGTATCATTTTTATATATCTCTATATCCTTCCTTGTAGAATTTTTGAACATCTGAAAAAAATAAATGTCGTCAGTACTGGGCCTGTAGAAGGTAGAATATTCAGTGCGTAATAAGCCTGCTAACCATTGCATAAAATTTTGGTTTGGCTTGGTTTATAGTTTGTAATATCCCGAAACAATTCCGGTTATGAGTGTTGCCGTTGCGGACTCCTAAAATTTCGACCACATAGTGTTTTACTGTGCACTGACCTAGCACAGCATACGGGCACTCACATTTACCTTCAAATGTTACGTCGGCAGCAAAACAGTCAGCTTTCATAGTCACCGTCTTTCGGTCCCGGCATGGACACCACCTCTTTTGCGAGGTAAGTTGCGACTAAAAATTAACCGTTAACTAGCCCAGTTTTCAGAAGGGATCATCCCGAGTGACCAGCTTTTTACTTTGTCGAGGCTTCGTCTACATAGCCGCTGCGCGCATGCAGTAAGAAGCTGTATAGGAACCTCAATACTCGCCATGCACGATCAGTCTCTCGAAGAGCTAACAGGCAACTTGCAAGAGTTTCATGTCCGCCAGCACTGCCCTTCACAGTCGCTATCCGCCCCGTCCGCTTGCCAACTTATATGCTCGCAAACAAAGCACGCCTGGAAATTTCAGGATGGACCCCTTGGCTCCTGCTGGCGTCCAATACCAGAAACTAGTTTCTACATTAATGTACAGGAGAAATACATGTTATAGCATAGGATGCATTGCGGCAGGTAGAAACGTTTACCTAGATAATCCATTATCCTCCTATCAAGGGAACGTGTCGGCATAAATTAAATTGCTTTTGACACGCACGTAGTAAAAAGCATGGCTGCATTCCTCATGTTCCTCAATTTCACTGTCCAATAACACCACGAGGCGAGATAGATTTACTACGCTTTACGGTAATTGCCATCTAGTAAATGAAATATTTTATTTAACAAATGGCATATTGTTACGTGGTTTATTTACACGGCGGGTGTTAGGTGCGCTGGTCATTAGCACACCCAGAGCGAACCAAACCAGCTTCCTCTTCATCTTCTTCTGACACACCTCCGCTTCCTCCAATACATGACCGCTGAATGTGCGTGACACTGCCCACTTCTCAGACGAAGCCCGCCGGGCGGGTCAAGGTTCGTCAAGCCGATAGCAGTGCTTCATGCGGGCCACGTGAACTATTTGAGCCTTCCAAAAACGACGACCATGGGTGGTAAGGCGAGAGACTACAAAGTTGACTGCGCTTGTGCGTTCCAACACAACGAAAGCACCAGTATACTAGTGCAACAGTTTCTGGGACAGTCCGCGCTTACGCAACGGTCTCCAAAGCCACACCAAGACACCAGGTGCATAATTGACATCTTGGTGACGCTTGTAGCGTTGCTTGTAACGTTCTTGGGAGGGTAAAGTGCGAAGTCTAGCCAGTCTGCGAGCTTCTTCAGGCAAAGAGAGAGTACGCACTAATGGAGGTTCTGCTGGGAGTAAGAAAGTTAAAAGTATGTCCAGAGTACTTTTTGCAAGTCGAGAGTTAAGAAGAAAAAAAAAGGACTGTGTCCTATCGTTTAGTGCTTAGCAGTGTTAAATGCGTATGCTATGAACGTAAGGACACTTCGTCCCAGTTTTTGTGGGGTGAGTCGACATACATTGCGAGCAAATTCCTAAGCGTACGATTGGTGCGTTTGGTAAGGCCACTTGTTTGCGGGTGGTAAAGAGCTGTATGGAAAAAATGGCATGAGCAGAGACGACGAAGTTCTTCTACAACTTCCGCCGTAAACTGTCGCCCCCGGTCACTTATGAGCAGACCAGAGGGCCCATGTCGAAGAATGATGGACCGTAGCAGGAAGGCCGAGACATCAGTTGGAGTAGCTGATGGTATGGCAGCAGTTTCACAGTACCGCGTAAGGGGGTCTACGCACACTATGATCCAGCGGTTCCCGTTAGTGGAACGGGGAAACGGTCGTAGAAGGTCAATTCCCGCCTGTTCGAATGGAGTTCGTGGCGGCATTATAGGCTGAAAATGACCCGGCGAAAAGCAGGTTGGTTATTTGAAACGCTGGCACTGGAGGCAGCTGGCCACATAATGTTGAGTAGTTAGACTCATCTTCGGCCACAAAAATGTTCCTTAGTCCTGTGCAATGTGTTGGCAAACCCCAATGTCCAGCCGTGGGATCGTCGTGCATTACCCGAAGATCCTGGCGCCAAAGACGCGTAGGAACTACCAGAAGAAACCGTGAAACTACTGACGAGTAATTTTTCCTGTATAGTAGATCGTCACGAAAGCAGAATGAGGTCGCAGGGTTCGAGGAACTTGCGGAATCAAAAAGCGGCGCCAAGACGCTGTCATTCCGCTGTGAAATCTTGAATTCATCAACATCGGGGAAGCTTGGAGAGGTAACAGCTATATATTCATCCAAGATCTCCCTCTCGCAATCAGTACTTTCACGAGGCAACTGTGACAGGCAGTCAGCATCACCGTGCTTATGACCACTCTTAAAAGACACAGTAAAATTGAATTATTAGAGGCGCAAAGCCCACCACGCAAGGCGTCCACAAGGGTCACGGAGGTTTACAAGCCAACATAAGGAATGATGGTCCGTCACAATTTTAAATGCACATTCATAAAGATATGACCAAAAACCGTTGCACACCGAAAACAGCTAAGCATTCCTTTTCATTTACTGTGTAATTGCTCTCATCCTTGCTTAAAGAACGGCTTGCATATGCAACGACATGCCCATTTCCATTGTGGCACTGTATGAGGACTGCACCACCTCCGACTGCACAAGCGTCAGTGTGAAGTTCTTTTTGAACTGATGGCAGAAGTAGCCTAGTACAGGTCCTGATGTCAAAATTAATTTTTACTGACGAAAGCCGGAGTCACAATCAGTATTCCAATTGAAAGGCACATCTTTTTGCAGAAGACAAGTCGATGTGCTAGGTCAGCAAACTTCGCAACAAAACGCCTAAAGTAGGAGCAAAGCCCCAATAAACTCCTAAGCTGTTTTAAAAATTTCGGTGGTTTAAAAGAAGTGACAGCTTCAATTTTTTTTCGGATCAGGCCTGACCTCATGCTTGTCTACGAGATGTCCAAGTACTACTGTCTGGCGTTCTCCTAAACAACATCTCGTGAAATAATAGGAAGCAGAATGCAAACCATCAATGGCATCATCAAGTATTCAGCCTTCGATAATCGACACAAAATCGCCATGCGCCATACTTCTTTTTGACTAATACCACATTGGCAGCCCACGGACTAGATGATTCTTGAATGAAGCCCTTATGCAGCATATCACGAATGTGTTCTTCGATGGTCTGACGTTCTGATGGGGATACACGGTAAGGCTTCTGACGGATTGGATCAGCAGTCCCAGTATTGATTATGTACTGAGTACGGGAAATGGGAATCCGTGGTGGCAAGTCTCGAGAAATAGAAAGCCGCAGCATGTTTCGACAGAGCTTCCACTAAACTGTAACGGTCACTTGCAGGAATTTGTCAACCATGGCAAGAATTTTTGTCTGATCTACTTCTGAGCATGTGGTAGGCTGGGAATCGTCTGTGCTGAGCACTGCCACTGATTCAACAGCGTCAGTTTAAGCTGGTGAAGCGGCCATTGTAGGGCGAAAGAAGCTACTCCTTAACCAGAGCATGCAGGCACCGGATCGCGTAAACCAATCACACCATAACCATGTTTTGTTCGGTTATGAAGGAATGCAGTAGAGTCGAAAAATTAAATTGTTAACTTCTCCGTGGCACCCTACGATGCTAGCGGCAAGTTTCAATGTTTCGAGGCGGAGAGGTACGCGGCAAGATCAATCGGCATGCTTTAAAATATTTCGCCGGAAAGCAGCCGCAACATTTCTTTTTTAATGTTATGCATCTTTCGGTTCACAATAATGTCGATGATAAACGACGAACGAGTCCTTTCATGCTCATTAAGAGGCAGAAAGAAGCAAGAGTTGACGTAGAAAGCTAGCGAGATACGCGCTTCAGCATATGCAGAGGCGCCGTTGTACTACCCTTGGCCGCCACGAGGTGGCGGCACCCTATTAAAAACTCCACTGCAAGGCTCCTATAGCTTCCGTTGTAAAATCGGTATTTTGAAAACAGTGAGCTCGCAGTGCGAACAATTAGAACTTTGTATAGACTGAGTAAACGGTAACATAATATGAAAAGTGTTTAGTTACCGGATGAGTGACGTTTTTGTAGTGATCACGGAGGCACTGGGCTTTACTCATACATGTGCTCGTGCTCTCTGTCGAACTGTTGATCAAGTCGCAAGCTGTAACTCTTTGGGCGATATTGGTGGCATCTTTCCAACCAAGAATAACAAATATAACGGCTAAGTCAAGAACTACAGGCACAGAGCAGAAATTTCGTGTGTTTAGGAAAGCAATGCTTGATGAAGTCAAGTAGACACACTATGAATGCAATACGCAGGTGAAATTTGCGTACTGTTGCGCTTTTAGATAACCCAGTTTTCGCTGACATTCACTGAAATCGAAAGTTCGTGCGTTGTAAACTAAATATTTTTATTTCAACTTATATTTGATATATGTTTCCAAAGCGGTTATTCACTTTGGTCAGGAGAGTGCCGCACAATACCTTTAATTCAACTTTGTGTTTGAAACTGTAGCCTCCTAATAGGAAGACATCATTTGCGATGATATGAAGGTATGGCAAACACTGATTTACAATGAAGTCGATGCCACACAAATCAGGCGCAACAACAAAAGCTTTTAAAATGTTGTGCCGTGTAAAAAAACAAGAACGTTTTAATAAATTCCTAATTCGAAAAGGCGCATATAAATGATGTTTTCGAGAGGAACATTACAATATATAAATATGTTCCCTATGCGCTATATTAGTAAGGAACTCAAGTCCATATAGCGTTATTTGCACAGTTTGTTAACAGTACGTGTACACTGCATCACCCCTTCCCAATAGCCAAAGCTTCACGTGATTTATCAGTCATGTTTCCTTCTTATCACTTCTTACTTTGGTTCGCCCTTGAATCCTCCGCTACATATAATGAGCTTGGGAGGTGCTATTCACTTGATCTTTTATTCTGTTTCTTTATCATTCCCCTCTTGCGGGAAGCTTTGATAACTGTTCTCCTGAAGCTATATTTTTATAGAACCGTTTGGAACCCCTGTTCCCTTTTAAAAAAGGCGTGTCAGTAACGAACCTGCTTTGAGTGCTGACACATCACCCACCCCGAATTTTACTACGTACATACTAACGCTTGATAAATAGTTCAAATGAACTATTGCATATATTTATTTAGAAATGTGCAGGCTACTAATATGCATATCATTTCGTAAATATTTGTATACATCTGCGATGCAACGCAGACATGTCTCCGAAAATAGATGCGTATGCAAACAGGTAGTATTCAGATATTGCGGTCGAGAATAGAGGCAAAGCAGAAAACAAACGAAAGAACATAGGTGACGTGCGAAGTAAGCAGGCTGCTTGGTTCCCCCCTCAGGCTTTGAGCAGACGCTTCATGGCTATCCAATTACAAAAGTCCTTAATAACAAAGGTCTATGAATGGTAAAGAAATAGGTTCTTCTAAATTCAAACATAGTAGGTTTAGAGTGCTGCAGTAAGTACTTAAGAATGCGGCTAAGTGTCTAACTACGCCTCTTTGTTAAGTCTGACACAGATGTTTTGTCTTCGCAAAGAAAGAATAAGATAACATGAAATGTAATGGAACAGAGAAATTTAAAAAATATTAAGGACGTAAAGTAGTGGGTATAAGGTAGTTTACATAGAACTCTCTATAGTTCGATATTTTCACTGCGTGAAAGAAAAAGAAGGAAGCAATTCTAGAGCATAATATATTCCTTGAAATTGGTGAATAGGTTTTTCCACCAAGAGATCTTCTGAAGCATGGTTAGTGTAGCACTAACGCATCACACTAGGAACATATGTGAATATTTTAAATGCGCGAAAGCAATTTAAAAACATTTGACAAATTAAAGATGAAATATATTTAACCTCATAGAGGGAGCAGTATCACATGTGAGATATAAAAGAAGGAACCACTGAAATCAAGACATCAAAACAGCTACGAAGAAAGTGGTGTAGCGTAATCCTTGCGCGATTCATTTAAGTTTGCGACCGAAAATATTCTTCTCTACGTAGGCAAGCCTTGCACACAATTGTGAAATATGCCTATACATAATATATTTTTAGCAGGAGCAATACTTTGTACACTGTAGTTCGATTGACTTTGATAAACGAAGAGAGATTATTCCACAAACGTTTACCTAAATGAAGCCGATGAAGCAGCTGGTGAGCAAAATATGATCCGAAGCCACCAAAGTTTAAAGACCTGGAATAAGACAGATAAACTAGACTTGGTACACTGAAACTAGCCATGTAGCTTCGATTGTTCGCGTCTAATAATGCGATGAGTTTGCCGAGACACAGTTATTCTAAGTGAAATGTTTTCAGAGCTGGTTGAAATTTTTATACATACTGTGCAACATCCAACAGTTGCACATAATGCGCATTTTCGATCAATAATACTCAAAATTGTTTGCCGACGCATACGTTTTGGCCCATAGAGTATGGTGCAACAGCGGTAGTGGCTTCAATCAGCCATGATCGATGTTCATGTTGATACACTCGGCTGCCTACTTAACAACACATATCATATATGTGCTTCTTCTACTTCTCACATAATTAGCATGCAGAAGTAAGCTGCCAAGCTACCCTATAGTTAAAAAACAAATTTTAATCCAGACTTATGAACGCGCTAGCTGGCTGAGTTTAATTTCAGCTGCCTTGAGATCTACAGGTATCGGAAGGTTTATATCCCTCCCAGGAAAGAAGCTGAGTTTGACGCAACTAGAAAATCGGCCTTGGTGTCCTCATCCCAAGCAGAAACCGCCGTTATCACCTGCAGAATGCCACCACCAGGAATCACGGTCTCAATTTTCGCTTGCAACGCGGCCAACGCTGTCGCGGCATTTTTCTTAGAAAGAGCGCTTAATACTTCCATTTTAAAGCCTAGGCATTGAAGTAGTGACGACAACCTCATAAACTTCTTATTAGAAACATTAGTTAATCACGGTGAGCTCAAATTTCTCCCGTCCCATCTTCAAGTCCAGCTTGACGGATTCACACAAATCCAAATGATGAGAGACATTGCAGCAATGATTTGAGACGCTAAAATTTCTTACGCATTCAGGGCACGATATCAAAGCACCTGCGTGCCTAAAAATAGCGGGTTAATTCTACAGAGATGACTAAGCTTCTCCTTAGCGGCATATGTCTGGTCCTTTCCGGTATTTCTCGCTGCACTACATTATACATCGCACAGGTTTCCTCTGAAAGAATAAGCATGAAACCTACGGTCTGCTACAAAGACATCTGCGTCGAAACACATCATGTACCGTCTGTTGCAGAAGTTTGCAGCCCAACGCGCCGGGCGGAGGAGCAGTATCGCTCCCGAGAGGCGGCGCTGCGCCCGCAGGCGCTGCCTGGTTACGCAGCTATATAAAGTGAGGAGGCTTGTTCTCTTCCCCTCATCACACGGCTGAGAGCAAAGCTGCGCGATATCAACCGCGGGATAAGGGGAAGAGAACAAGCCTCCTCACTCTTTATAGCTACGTCACCAGGCAGCGCCGCCTGTCGGAAGCGATACTGCTCCTCCGCCCGGCGCGTTGGGCTGAAAACTTCTGCAACAGACGGTACAAACCAGAATGTTATACACACCATTGTGGTGCTTAGAATGTTTCAGTCGATTCTATTGATATCAACTGATGAATCGGGCTTGAGCTATTCGACGAATTTCATAATTCCTAGAGTGTCTAACCTAATGTCAGTTATTGTGTGATGACTGGGATAATGAACTTCAGGTGCGGCGCCATGTGGTTCACTAGTAAATACAGCTGAAACAAATAATTCTGCAGATTTATTATCAAGAACGGGGCAAGAATTCTTGGGTTTAGTATTATCCCAAAATTTTCAGGATTTAGAAGGGAGCATTTCGGCCAGAATTGATGAGTAGAAAGCGCGTTTCGCTTTCGTTGATTGTAAATAGGACTGCTCCTCAGATGGAAAATATCTCAACCAGGCAGCGACTCTATTCAAGAGATGCGTTATATCATTGGGATGAAGAACCCTCATACATTTTGACAATATGAATGTTGTGTCAATAAATTGTATTCAATTTTACAAAGGGACTAGGTTATTTCCACGAAGCTCGTTGGAAAATCCTTAATTAGGGAGCCAGGAGCTATAACACGCATGTTCATCATTAATATTTTATTAGTCACCTGTATCATAACGGGTTCTGTTTTTCTTCATTTTTTTTCAGTACGGAGAATTCGTGACTGGAACGTCGAGTTTAGTATTTCATGATTGCTGAGGCTAGCCAGGTGAGCAAGAGACGAGAGTTAAACACGATAATAAATTCTATAACAGGGTGCTGCAGAGCGCCTGGCGATGGAAAATAGCTGTGATAACCTGAATACAATGCAGGTGATAAAAAACCTGCTTTCATTTTCACCTGTTGATATTGCGCTCTCGTGATTAGACTAGGATATGAGCGGGCAACTGAATTCGCCAAATAGAAAATCGAGAATATTCGGATATCTTTAAAATATCGAGTGCAGCGTGTTGTGAAAATATGCAACAGATTGTCAATCGGTGCCTGTTCTTTGGTAGCTAACGCAAAACATTACCGGCGTATATGAAGACTTGCATGATAAGGGTAAACTTTCCAAACCGGAGATTATGCCTATTAAAGAGCAGTGGAGGTAACGTTTGCTAGTTGAGAGGACACGACCCTCACGTCGATTCAAACGGTCGAAGCGAAAGACATCAAAATCAAAGAAAATATTCTGAAGTTCTAAGCTATTGATACATGAACCTAACCATGTTTTTTGCCCAATGACGTTAGATAATGAAACGGTGAATTGCGTCGCGCTTTGGCAAGCTACTTCTGATATTAGTATGAAGAATATTGAGGGATGTTTCTATTTTTATTCGCTGATGCTTTATTATGCTTTATTAAAATCATTCTGCAGCTTTATCATCAGGAACTGGGCAGTTCCGTGCATCATGCAAGGGTAAAGACCTCAAATACTTAAGATTAATACCATACCACTATTTTTTGGGCAATAGAGGGGAGCATTTCAGGTACAATGGTTGAGTAGAATACGTGTTTGGCTTTCGCCGATTGTGAACAGGACATCTCAGATGTAAAATATCTCAACCAAGAAGCGACTCTTCAGTGAGTGCACTGTTCCCAAAAATCACTTATTTTTATTACGAATACGCTTTAGAGATGCCTTGAACCATTTTGATAAAGGACGCTCAGTTATTTTGATTGTATGACTGTCTTGTCAATCAGTTGTTGCATTTTAATTTTAAAGAGTTAGAAGTATAATTTGACGAAGCGCGTGTAGAATTTACAATCATGAATACTGGAGCTTTAGGCAGCAAGCTCATTGATTACATTTTCGTAGTCACCTTTATCATAACAGGTTATAATGTTCGATATTTTTTGTACGAGGAAGTTATGACTGGAACTTCGCGTGTAATATTTCATAATCGCTAAGTATGCATGGCCAGGTGGACAACAGATGAAAGGTTAAGAAGAGATCTCGAATGTTTTATGAGTGGTCTCCAGCGCGACCGGGGATGAGAACCAGCTGTGATAAACTAAATGTGATGCAATGGTTACCAAACGTGCTTTCATTCTTACATTTTGGTATTGGGCACGCTAGAGGGAAAATAAAACTTTCAAACTGAAGTGTGGGAATATTTGGATATTTCGTACATATCGAGTGCAGTATGTCGTAAAAATACGCAACTGATGGTGTCTTCGGCTGACGGCACACGTGGAGATTTTCTGAGCATTCCTGCATGTCCTTCAAGACCCTTATCTGTCTCGGAGGCTATCCTGCGTTCCTACAAATCTACGAATGGTGTGTAGAGCTTGTGCTAACGAGAGACGCTGGCGCACGCTGCGAAATGCTGCGATTGTGGCAGTGTTGGTTTGTCAGGCACTACAACAGTGTTCCACGAATGCTATCAGCCGAGGACACCCTAAATGTGAATCGGTGCCTGGCGGACGAAAGATAACGCGAAAGATTGCCGGCTTTTAAGATGACTTGCATGATACGAATTAGATTTACAAATGAGAGTTTATGTCTATTATCGAGCACTGGAGGCTACATTTGGTAGCTACGAGGACACCGCCCTCATGACGATTTAAACTTTCACAGCAAATGATATCAAAATGAAAGATAGCCTGAAGTTGTAAGCTATTGATAGATGTATGTAACCATGTTTTTAGCAAACTGACGTCAGATTATATAGTGTCTATGACATTTTGAAGTGCATCACGTTTCGGCAAACTACTTTTGATATTACTATGAAGAATATTGAGGTGATGATACTGTATTCATTTGCTGAGGCTTTATTATGCGTTGTGGTCGAAGCTGGATTACCTGCATCTGATCGGTCATATATGTAAGTTGTGTTGTCTATTGTCAGCTTATCACGGCCATGTTTCGAATATTTTTCTGGAGCTTGGCACACATAACAGAAGAATTTCGAGCCTGGCTAGTATTCAGCCAATAAAATTAGGAAATAGCGTAACCCGAGCCCTTTAGCTTTGTTGCATTGAAAATGTCTGGCTTTTTTACTTCGAAGGAAGAAAAGTCAGCTTATGATTGGCCTCTTTTTATTAGCGAGAAAATGCCTATGTGTTGGGTGCGCTCAATATCTCTTTGCTTAAGCTAGATGTCTAGCAGCTCTCGAGACAGACTTATTACTAAGTTTTTCGACTCGCCCATATAACTGCTGGCTCCCATCCTTAAAGACAAAGAACTCAGTTGCCGCGCCGATTCCTGTCTTTAGCTTCGTCGTTACGAGCGCCAAGTTGGAAATGTCTGTGGAATACTGCTTGGTGATTGCCTGAATGCTTTCTAGCTGCAATTTGAGTGAATAAATGGATGCAAAAGGGTCTTCAATATCACTGAGGATTTTCATGTATATTTCTGTCGTTGTCTGAAAGTTTTATTGGAATAGACTTCATTTTGTTTGAAAGGGGTGCTTGAGCAGTCCTAGTTTCAACAATAATCGACTTATAATCAGAGTTTGAGTTTAAAGAGTTGTTGCGGGGCCCGCGTTTTCCTCAATATTTCCACATAACTAGAGAAGTTCACAGCACAACCGTGGGCAATCAAAACAAAACAACATGAGCTCGGCAACAGTATCAACGCGGCATAGCGAGTTGAGCTTGCAAATAAGAATTGACGGTTTATTACCTGCATGAAGAACAGGTGAGTACTGTGAGTACCGAGGAGACTCATCATTATAGTAGATGCTGTTCTTACTGCAATACATATACGTACTTGTTTCACACAAATAAAGGACGTGTTGACGTAAAAGGCATGTATCAGTAGAACTGTCTAATCGATAAACTTAACAGTAGCGACAGATGTGCAAGTTGATATTTTAACACAGTAAGTTTACTAGCTGCGAGACGCGCAGGCCGAAGAGACGCTCTTCATAGATGTAACTCAGCGGTTACGTTACGCTTCGTCTAGGAAGAATGTCGATATAAAGTTATCAGCATTGTCGAACGGCTGCTCTTGGCCGCTTGCAAACTGCAGATATCGACAACTCAAAACGTGAAACTTGACTTGCACGAATGGGAATAATGTGCTTCCTGAAACATTTGGACAACTTCGTGGACGTGTACATATCAAGTGCGCTTCATCTTTTTAATCCTAGACCACTGAATCTTTTCGCAACGTTTCAAGCTTCCTATTATTTACAATAAAAAGTTATCTTGTGGCAAAACAAATATACCGGAGCTTAGCACGCAACGATTCATAAGTTCCGCTGGCCACGAAGAAATCGCTAATATCGACACCTGGGATTTCGCTTTCTTGTTAGGCTTAATGCCATAGGACACAGATTTACACCATCTCGCATGCGCAATTGGCAAAGTGTTGTGATGTTAACGGCACGGGTACTTTAATATAAATGCTCCTAATTCAACTTTAATTTAAATCCTTGAAAGCCAGTGCCTCTCGTAAAGTAAGTGCATTGTGGTGATTGCTTAGTATAAATTGGCACTTGTTCAGCCAAATGTGTCTTCGTGTGCCTTCGTGTCCACATAACCATTTACAAAATATTGGCTTTTGTACGGCTGATTGAAGTATTATGATTTCTGACAGACGTATCTTTAGCGCCACGCAGAAAAGGTACTGCAAAAGGACCTGGGTAGTTTGCAGGCAGCACATGCTCATCAGCCCTGGTTAACTTGGGCGATGGCATAATTATCTTTTTATAGCATGGCTCCGTTTTATTTCATTTTTTTTTTCGCTCATATGCAACTAAACCTAGCAGTGTAAGAGGTTGAGAAAAAGGGGTCGAGTGGTTTGGGCGCCCCTACCTGCTTCGGGAGATGGTTAGTTCAAAACGCACCGCTGGTCGCCATTGATAAAAATTAGTACAAGCGTCCCCAGGACCGGAGCCCGGCTCTCCTACAGGGGCGCCCTTGGAAAACGCACCTATATCCCTGCTGTACACTCCAGTGGGAAAAACGTATAGAACTTTTCAACCTGACAAGTTCGCGTACACACCAACAAAAGTTCCGCATAATGGGCTTCTGTCGCACGAAGCAGACGTATGGTCGTCCGATGGTGGAACTAAATCACGGGCCATCGGGGCAACAATCTTGGTTCATGATTTCTTTTCCATATGTCCGCCTGTTGCGACAGAAGCACATTAAGTGGACCTTTTTTTTACCGACATTCGATGTCCCCAGCCACTTTTTCTAAGCATTTCACACCATAAAAGCCAAGCACCAAGTCGGGTAAAATGCCGTACTCATTGAAAACCGGTTTGTATCCTTCGGCTCCGGTGATTGAACCTGGTACTTCCCGAATTCAAGGCGGACTCTCATCCATAATGCTACCGCTCAGGTTCAAAAACTCTCATAAGTTGAACTGATTAGATTTCGTCAATGGCATAAATCAGGAAGTGTTTAACACTTTCTTTAAAAAGTTCTAGGGCTTAAAACTGCAGCACATCTACCGAAATATGTTCAGAGTTGTACTGAATGATATCCTGAATCGAATTTGAATTGAGAAAAATTACAATAGAACTAAAATAGAACTGCTGCGGCTACACAGTAAAAAAATAGCGTACGTGTTCTATAGCATTTATTGTTTGAAGCGTCTGCGCATTAGTAGCTTCAATTTTCTACTCAGAGCGAGGCGCCCTGTGTCTGTTTTTCACTCCGCAAAATATGTTGTTAAAGATACATCAAGATACTTTGCATAACTTAATGTCTCTTGACCCGCCGGGGTGGCGCAGTGGTTACGGCGCTCGATTACTGTTCACAAGGATGCGGGATCGAATCCCGGCCTCGGCGGCCGCTTTTAAATGGCGGCGAAAAGCAAAGCGCCCGTGTGCTGTGCGATGTCAGTGCACGGTAGAGAACCCCAGGTGGTCGAAATTTTCGGGGTCCTCCACTACAGCGTCTCTCATAGCCTGAGTTGCTTTGGGACGTTGAACCCCACAAACAAACAAACCAACCAACTAAAGTCTTTTGAATCGGAGTTTCAACTTTTGATGCCAGATTTTGCGCGCTAATTGTCGGAAGCTTTTCTAAGTAATGAGTTTCCTAGCATTGTGTGTTGCAGTTGGCAGAACTTTTAGAAGGTCGAATATCTGAAATAATTGTGATGCGGAGTTGCTTTCAATTTCTCAATATTGCATTTAATGCCATCTTTCCTCATTATGCCAATGTTTTGCATTCTTTTCTTAGAACAGTTTTTCCCAACAGTACTTAGCAATTGATTGGTGGCTTGGACACTTTTTTACTGCACAGATAAAGATGTTTGGTTTATTTTCTAGTTGTATTTTTTTGAAGATGAAAGCCTTATAGCCGCATTAAAAACGTAAGCCGTTGTCCGGGGTGGCAGTGTCGGAAAATATGGTCTGAAAATGAGGTTTGTCGTCGTTAGTACAGGGACGAGGTCTTCGTGTAGCTTATATCGAATCCTAAAGCGAACACTCAAAGATTGCTGGACTAGTGGTTCTGAAAATATGAAATGTATAATTGCAGACCAAACTTTTTGTGGTGGCGTGCAAAATATGCTCGATAAAAGCTAGAAAATTAAGGCAAATCATCTGAATTGACGCCTTCTTAATTATTGTAATTTGGTTTCTCCTAAGGGGAAGCTAAAAATTGTCATCACGACCACGCCAAATAAATTTGGTACAAAAACTCCTTATTGAAAGCCTGAACTGGGCAGAAATGCTACGATTTTTGTGGAATTATGTAAACATAAAGCGAGGGAAGGGCAAAAACCGACTGTGCAGAACTGATGTCCGATAATGAAGGCACAGAGCCTACGGCGCTCAGTTTTGTAAGCAAGCAGTGTTACTACACGCCATGTACATTATTCTGTCTCGCCTCTTGCTGCATGGCGAAGGCCAGATATTTCGAACGACGTGGTCATTGTTCTTTAAAGCGCCAAAATGCGGCCATATATGGTTTACAGAAAGGGCGGCACATCTTTTACGTTATGAGATATCGTTCAGACATCACCGTAAAATGCTTGTGTGTCACCTATTTCCCACTACATTACGACAACAAATCAGAGTTCAAAAAACTGAACTTTCCTGCACAAGGTTCATTTCACCTATCCGGTAAAACAGGCCAAAATGTATTTCTTTCTACTATCTTTGCCTTTGTTTTCTTTCGCCCATAACTTATATTTACCATCCAAGCATCAAAAATGGCTCTACTAAGAATCCGTTTTCAAGGTGACGTCACTTTCATGCCACCGCAAAAAAGCAATTTACGACAGGTTACAATTTCATGCCAGAAATTTGAATCTCGTGAGCGTCTTGAGAATCAGAGAAAAATATATCGCTGAAAGAGTCGTTACGTGTAAAGAATAGGACCCTTGTAGAGATATTCGCTATTAGCATATATAAGTAAATATATATTCGGCGCAGAACTCCTTATCTGCACTACAACGCTTCGTATTTCAAAATATTTTTGTATATTCCTCGCTTTGTGCGCCGACAACATTTCGTAATTTATAACCGAAATGTTGCCACAAGCAAATTGTTCAAAAACTGTTAATATTACGCTCAAAAAAAAACTCAGTATTGCGGGGCACATTTTTAAGAGTGTTTACGAAACTGTTCTTTAATGTGATGAAGCGGCTTTGCAAAATACATTTACAAATACGGCTGATGAATTTCTTGAAGCCTGACATGCTAGGTAGAATGCGTTGAGTAGTCCTTCTTCTAGGTATGTTCTTGAAGGTAAAGAGCTGAACCCCATACGCAAAACAATTTTTTAGCCTTCCAACTCTGCAGCAAGATGATCAATCCGGGAATCAGCTAAAGGAACTTCTTGTCCACATGAGTTCCACCGAACAGACAATTTTTTCTGCATCCAAAACCTAAACCGGTGTAAGATCGCCCTAGGTAAAAATGCCAGTTTTCGAGAGCCCAACGTTTCGTACTCCGGTTTGTAGCGCCACGACGTCAATAGTGTTCTAGCTCCGATAAGGGGGGAGGGGGGGCATGTTTTTTATCCGCCATCCGAACCACCAGCAAAGGATGGATTCCGCTAATAATTCTCACGCAACTAACGCACCACATAATACACCTCAGCCAAATAAGACATTCACCGTAAATGTGTCGTTCAAAAAGTTTAAGCACATCTGTTTCTTCAACCTCTATTTAAATACCTTAAATTACGGTGAGCGTTTGACTTTCATCACAGCAAAAACAGAACAGTCCTGTCGCGGATCTCCAGAGAACGCTAAGGCCGAAAGCATGAACTCGACACCAACCGTATCCACATGGACGCACATTTATTACACACACACAGATGCGAACACGCAAACAGAATAAACAAATACCAATACAACCTACAAATACCAATGATAGACAAGATGCTTCACATAAAGAGACAGCGTTCCGCTTTCGAGTTTGCAGTTCGAAGCGCGCGAAGCGTTCGTGGGTCCAGGCAATGGCGCGGCGTTGAGGCGGCGTTCGGCGTGCAATGAGCTCGTCTTGGCCGCAACGAACAATCTTCCGTTGAAGCGTGAGCTAAAGCAACGCTGCCGATGCAGCACAAATGGGGCTATGACATGGTAGCCCGCGATGGGCCCGTGGGGGCAGACCATACTGGTCCTATGCGGGTTTTGCAACAGCTACCCATAGGGGCCTCGCGTGGGCTGCCTAATTTTGCCGCAATCGGTCCCAGTCTGTATCCATGTGTGCAGCCTAAACAGGGCTGCCTGTTATCAGCCAAGTTAGCTGATTGTAGGCAGCATACCAGAATCCCTAATGTTTCCTAGCCCAAGTAGCACACATTACGTGGCCCACCTGGGGCCCGTATGGGCAATGTGGGCTTGGGCAACCACAATAACACCAATAACACCCGTGAGGGCCCCCTTTAGGGATGAAGCGGGCAAGCCCAAATTGGGCTTGCCCCTGCTTTTTCTATCTGCGCATCATATAGGCGAGGAAAGGGCTAACTGAGTACATATTCCCACATCTGGCCCTCAAGGGTCCCGCTTGGGGAATTTTAGGGCCGATGCAAATCAAATTTGGGCTTTGTGTAGGAAAAGCCTGGGCTAATCTATTTGGGGCTGCCCACTCAAAAGCCGAATAGGTCCCGCATGGCCCGCGGCGGGGCTAAATACGGGTATGCACGCACATTGCCTACATGGGACCCTTGAGGAGTACTTGAGGGAAGGTGAGACGAAAATGAGAAATTCATGCAGAAAATTCTTGGGTTCCCCAGATAGGGCTGCCCACCAAAAACCTAGATAATTTCCCCTTGGCCGTCAGCGGGGCAGGCAAGTACTCATTTGCGCTTCTGCCCGCATCGGTCCCTTGCGGGGCAATTTAGGGCAGTTGTGATACAAATGTGGGCCTAAAGCAATTAGAAGACGGGCTAGTCCGATTGGGGCTGCCCACGCAAAAGCCGAATAGGTCCCGCATGGTTTGTGGCCGGGCTGAAAAGCGAGCACATCCCTGCGCTGCCCACACGGGTATTTATTGGGGTACTTGCGGGAAAATTCAACATATATTCGTAGTCCTTGCGATAAATTTAACATCAGCCCAATAGGGGCGGCGCAAGAAATGCCGCAGTAGGCTCCAAATTGGCCGTAGGCGGGCTTACCGCTCTGAAACGTCTCCACCCTATCTTTAAGGCACCATTTATTTATGTAAATCGTGTTATACCGGCCACTAATTGCCTCTTATGAAGGTTTCATATAACTGTCAAAAGCATATCTATGCCATGAATAAAAACTATCTATTCTTACTCTAAAAACTACGTTAATTATGCAGTATCGACAGAAAATATGCAACAGTAACTCTTCCGCTTTACGAGCATGGACTGAACAGCCTCCAAATGTTTCCTGCGGCATTATTATTCTACACGCACCACCGACATAGATATTCAGACTAACATGTTGGGGGTGATGTGGGCCAGCCCACATTATTGTAGTGTTGAGAATAAATTTCTCTCATGTTATTGAGTGTCTCATACAAGCAAAAAAAATAGTGATCAAAGTTTCACTCTTGATGATTATTGCAACTTGGGCAGCCCCGAAAATGCCACATTCAACCAATGAGGGCAGTACGTGAGTCAGCCCGAAACAGGCTGGCTTTCGTAAATCCCGCGCCTGTACAATTCAGGTATTGGAGGGATTAATGGACTCAAAAAATAAAACCTTGATCAATGGGATGGCACTGCCTGCACAAACGTGGGACCCATTAATGATTTTGGTGGGCTGCCCACATTCGTCTACCTGGGCTGAATGCAGGCAGGCCTATTTGGGCTGCCTACACGGATACAGGTTGGGACCGATCGCGGCAAAATTGGGCAGCCCACGCGGGGCCCCTCTGGGTACGTGTTGCAAATCCCGCATGGGGCCCGCATGGGCTGCCCTCACGGGCCCAACGCGGGCCCCCCCTTCATAGCCCACTTTGTGCTACTTGGGCGGTTTGTACAGACATGCAGTGCCGCCCCATTGATCAAGGTTTTACATTCTATGTCGATTAATCCCTCCTTTAACCGAGTTGTAAAGGCGCGAGCTTTTTGTAAGCCATTCCGATTCGGGCTGGCCCACATGCTGCCCTCATGGGTTGAATCTGGCATTTTCGGGGCTGACCACGTTCCATTAATCATGTGTGAAACATTGAGCAGTGTTTCTTTACCTTGTATTCGATCCTCAGTAACATAAGAAAAATTGATTCCCAACACAATAATAACATTGGCTGACCCTCATCACCCCCAAAATGTTAGTCTGAATATTTATTTCGGCGGTGTGTGTACAATAATAATTGCGCAGGAAAAGTTTTGACGCAGTTCACTACATACTAGTAAAACGGAACAGTTAGTGCTGCATATTTTCCGTCAATACCGTATAATTACCATAGTTTTTAAAACAAAAATCTATAGTCTTTATTCATGGCATGGATATGTTTAGGACAGTTATGTGAAATCTCCGGAAAAGGAAATTAGCGGGCCGTATAGCATGAATTACATCAATATAATGCTCCCCTAAAGATAGGGTGGAGACGTTTCAGAGCGGTAAGCCCGCCTACGGCCAACTGGTGGCCCACTGGGGCTTTACATGGGCAGCCCCAATTGGGCTCATCTTATTTTTACCGTATGAATTACGAATATATGCTACATTTGGCAGCAAGTATCCTAAGAAATACCCGTGGGGGCAGCGTGGGGCCACGCCCCATTTGGGCTAGCCCATCTTCTATTTGCTTTAGGCCCATATTCGCATCGGATCTGCCCTAAAGACACCGAAAGAGGCCGATGCGGGCAGAAGCGGGTAGGGGCACTTTCCAGCCCCGCTACAGCCCTGTCTGGGGCAGCCGAGGACTTTTTTGCATGAACCCCACATTTCCGTCTGACCTTCCTTCGAGTACCCCTCAAGGGTCCCATGTAGGCAATGTGCGGCCATACCCGTATTTAGTCGCGCCAGGGCCCATGTGGACTCTATTGGGCTTTTGTGAGGGAATCCCGATTTAGATTAGCCCAGGAAATATGTACATAAAGCCAAAATGACCATTTGAATCGGCCCTAAAATTCCGCAAGCGGGATCTTGAGGACCAGATGTGGGAATACGCACTCAGTTAGCCTTTTCCACGCCTATATGATGCCCACTAGGAAAAAGCAGGGGCAAGCCCAATTTTACTTGACCAGTTGATCCCTAAAGGTGGCCTTTATGGGTTTTATTATGGTTGCCCCGCCCAACTTGACCATACGAGCCTTAGGTGGGCCACGAATTGTATGCTACTTGGGTGGCGTTCGTGGCGCCGTTGAGGTGAACCACCTGGGCGATGCAAGTGGAGTTTGGTACGAGCTTTGGAGGTGCCCCTGGACGTAGCAGCTGGCTGAGTAGTCCCTTAATCCCCAGAACCGGTTAGAGAACAGCAGGGAGTCTACGGTTCAGTGCCGTAGAACTCGGGGCCACCGTTACAGCAGCCAGCGTCGCTCACTCTAAGCCAAGGCGCCCATCACCTCCCGGAGCCTCCCCTTTTCTGGCTTCCCCCATCTTGCCTCTCCATATCACGCCGTTTTATAACCTTCACGTTTATACACGTCATCCTTATCGTCGTCTTCATCTTCTTCTGTTCACCAATCAGTGCTTGCCATGTCACCGTATACTTCTTCATATTCTTAATTCTTCGTTGTTCCTCGTAATCCTTATCGCCGTCGTCGTCTTCTTTGGTTTGGCGAAAAGCCTCTGTACTTGGCGTCATAACTCTGGCCTCTTATCTCCAACAAGGGCCCCCCTCACTCAAGAGTTTTCCCTTGAAAACTGCTTACAGTTTCCCTGCCATTAGGACTTCCAGTAAGCGCGAATATCTTCTCTAGCCAGTCTAGACCCAGCAATTAGAACACCTCAGTTGTCTTGAACGCGCCCAAAGCACACAAAGGAAGCAACACACCAAAATTGTTTTCATAGAACACTATCACACCATTGACACAACACACCAAAATTGTGTTCATAGAACACTGTCACAACACTGTCGTTGTCCGTAGAGTTTCCTTAATAAGCGTACTAATGCGCATTCAGTTGAGGGGACGAGAGCAGAGGCGCCGAGCAATACAGAGCAGTACAGGAGCACTTCGAGCGAGGGTGTAACTGTCCTGCCACGGGAACGCTCCTTGACTACCGAGTGGGCCACTAAGGTCGCCGCCAGCCATGAACTATGGGCCATCTAGAGCTCACCATCTGCATCTGCATTTAGACGAATTAAATGTTTTCCATTCCAATCTGCGTGTCAAAAGCAGCGCGCCACGACCATGTGACCGCACTTCTCTCCCCAGCATTCTCCGCCTTGCCGCAGTGGCGGCAGTTGCAATCCAAGGAGAGGCCGATGTACCGTGTAGAACCACTTGTTTTGTATGCCTTTGTTCTCACAGCGCGGCGATCTTCCTGCTTTAGCACTTTCGACACCATCAGCGACTTTCAAACATGATTACAGCACCTGAACAATGCTTTTCGTCCGCCGATCGCCGACGCTTTGCAGCGGTCATTTTGAGGGTCGCCGACTAACGAGAGAAAAAAAAAAGATGGCGCGGATATGACGGTTTATGTGGTGTGACTTGCACTCGCTTTAGATGAGGGAGCAGCCGGGAGTGCACTCGGGTGCTCTCAGTGGAGGAAAAGTCCTCCTCCACCATTGGAAGTCAGTGATTCTACTCCTGCTATCCCACTGGAGGGCGCCCGCTTTTCTGAGAGCACTTTCGAAGTGCTCCCATAGAGAAACATACTTACGTAAAGAGCTGACACTCGAGCCTTTTCGCGGCCGAGCAAGTAAGGGTCTCACCACCCGCGAGGCGGCGTAGCGATGTTCGCTTCCACTCCACCTCAAAGGTAGATAGCTTATCATTCGTACAGCAGTTTGCATCAAAGCACAAGATTTCTTTGCTCTTTCCATATAAATGTTGATGCTGAGCCGGTCATGTGCCGCCGGTTACGCCCACCTAACCGTGCTTTTCAATGCGTCACCACGTTTGGCCGATAACTTGTGTTTGCTTTTGCCTGCAGAAATATTTTTGCTCTTTTTTGAGCTAAGAATGCTTTTAGCAAGTCGTTTGTTGCGCAACGTGAGCGTAGTTTGCACGTATACCATAGAATAGGAGGCGTGATGCATTTTTAGGGCGCAGGTAATGTATTATTTTGGGTCACGTTTTTCTGAAAAACATGTGCATTCCTTCGATTGCGTAATTTTCTAAGACAGCTTTAAGACAAAGAAGTTTTCGGTGGCTCAGATGCATCTTAACACAAACGTTTATTCGGCAGCACAAGAACTGTGTGTTGCGCATTTGAGGTCGTTTTGTGAATGGTGTTTACTTCGCTGTGTTTTCAAAATGAATGGGCTTTTGCCGTTTCGTAAGCACCATGTGTGCATGCCGAATTCCTTGTCATAATTAAAGCACTCCCGCTGAGGTCTAAAAATCGCTGCTGCTTGTTCGTGGCCTACATATTGACGACATCTACTGCTATTAGTCGCTCACTGTGGATTCTCTGTAATGTCTTTGCAATACGGGCAGAGGGCAATTTTTTCGCGATCATGAACATAAGCATAGCATTGGGTTACTATTATGCATTCAATATAGTGTGTTTAAATTTTTGAACAGCTTACTGATCAAGGCTAATCTATAGAAATTCCATGCGGGCGGTGGCTGCATTTTTGACTCCTTAGTTGTGTCTACCAGTTCACAACTTCCTTTCTGTTGTCCTCACGTGTGATGTTTTAGAGGAAAAACAAACAGCCGGTGTGCAAAATTTCTTCATCATGACACTGTTCCACGTGCTTCACCATACCTTCAATCTTGCAATCTTGTTGCTCTTTGTAATATGACGTATTTTATAAAGTATGTGATCCAGTATTCTTTCTGTGCCATTCAATATGTAAACAAGAAAATAAACGTTTTTGTATGGAACCACTGCCTCCTTGTGTGCCACTGAGAAAAGTGGCAAAAATTACAATATCTACAGCTCTGATCGAATTATTCTAACCTGCATGAACTAAGTCCGCCACGCTTATGTTGTGCGAGAACCTTGCCGGTATTTCCAGTAAAGAGGTTGCGATCTGAGACTTTCATACGTCCGTATGCATGGCACCGTTAAAGCACTTGCGCGCCACTCCAGACGATGCAGTTGAATATTTTAACACCTGAAGGTAAGTCAGGATTGAAAGCATTTCAATTGATAGCGAAACCGAAACAGAGCAAATCACATGCCGAAAATCTCGGAGGACGAAATTAGTGGTCTGACCAGCCGCTTGCGGCGCTTGCGCTGCTCGGCCGCTGGGCCCTATGGAAGTGTCCGCACTTTACGTAAGTATGTTTCTCTATGGTGCTCTCGAGTGCACCTGCTCCCCCACTCGAATTCGCCATAACGCGCACAACACATTTCATTGTATAACCACACATCAACAAACAGAGAAACAAGCACACAAAAAACAACTGAAATCTAACTAAGTCTGTTCGGTTCTCCTCATGAAATCTCCGCAAATGTTGTATCTGCCTTTAATATACTCCACATGAAATTTGTACTCTTGCAAGGCAAGGGTCCACCTCATGACTCTGCTATTGTTCATTTTGGCTTTGGTTAGATATTCAAGCGTCTGATGATCAGTTTGAATTCGAAAGTGTATTCCGTAAAGATAAATATGCAGTTTCTTCGCTGGCCAAACCACAGCCAAACATTCCTTTTCAATGATGGAGTATTTGCGTTTACAAGCAGTTAATCTTTTACTAGCAAAGCATACGGGATGTAACTTGTGATTCTCTTCTTGCAAGAGTACTGTTCCCAATGCTTTGTCGGATGCATCAGTGCGAAGAAGAAACTGTCCAAGTTTGGAGCAAGCAGAACAGGCGGCTTTGCCATATGCTGTTTTAAAGTCACGAAGGCGTTTTCGTGTTCAGCTGTGCAATTCAGCCTATTACTGGCAAGATTCTAAAATCTTCTAAACGTTGATAGGTTATGTGAGCATAATCGGCAATAAACTCTCTGTAGTACCCAGTTAAACTAAGAAATGACTGTACTTGTTTCTTAGTACTGAGTTTCTGGGCTGCCTGTATTTTCCCCAATATATCGTGTTTCGTCGTGATGCGGCAAATCCGTAGCTTGTGCCCGAGAAAAGAGATAGCCTCAAAGCCTATCTAAAAATTAGTGGTTTTACCGTGAGCCAGGCTTGCTGACATCTGTCAAAGAGTCTCTCTAGCATAAATACGTGTTACCTGATGGCACACTGTTGGTGCCATCATGTTTTTTGATGACCACGAGAGGGGCATTGTATGCAGACCACGACCTCTCGATTTTACCCAACTCAAACGTTTCTCGCCCACCCTTTTCATTTCATTCCTGTACTACAAACGGTATTGGGTATTGCTTCACATTGTTTGGTCGGTCTGTAGAGAATTCTAATTTGCAGCATATGATGTCAGTCTTGCCCGGTACAACAAAAACAATATCTCCCTTACTTTGTAGTAGAGCCCTTATCTGTGATCTTTTGTCTTCATTCAAATTGGGGTTTATTAATACCTTCTCTCATCCTACAATTTTCTTCAAATTGCAAGAGGACATCTCGGCAACAACATCTGGTTCATCTACCACTAGAGAGCAAGTGACCTAACTCTTTCTGTGCTGGAACTCTTTCTTCGTATTCTTCAACATATTTGCATGAAATACCTTCTTGGTGTTATTATTTCATAATTCATAATTCATATCGTTCTTCTGCTGTGTCACTAGGTAGGGTCCTTTCCATTGCATCAATAACTTGTTGTCCGTGGGCAGTAGGATCAGAACCCTGTCGCCTGGATTGAGATTTATTTTGGTGGCTTTCTTGTCGTAGCAGCCTTTATCGCTTTCGCGCGCCTTCTCGAGCCCTTGATGTGCCATCGTACCTGTCTCCTCCAGCTTGTATGGCAACTCAAGCACATATGTGTGTGTCGCCTTAAACTCTGCTGCAATCTCTTTATTTGCCCACAGCTCCTGGAGTATGGTCAAGGGACGCCTAACGGTTATCCCATACAACTTCTCGAAGGGAGAGAAACCAAGATTTGCTGGCCATACTTCGCGGTAAGCAAATAAAAAAGCTGGAAGGTATCTATCCAAATCGGTTGGTCTTTCCCGGCACATTTTCTTAATCCTATTTTTCAGCGTCCCATTGAATCGCTCTACTAGACCCTTACACATAGGGTGATATTGCGTTGTTAATAAATGCCTTATACATAGAAGGCGGCTAAGCTCTTTTATTAGATCCAACGTGAAGTTTTATCCACGATCAATTATAATCTCTTTCGGATTCCCATAGCGAGCGAACATCTCCAAAAGACCTTCAGCAACTTGTATACTGTCGATGGTTTTTCAATGGAACGGCGTCAAGATAATGAGTAGCCATATATATTGCCTTAAGCAGATCTTGGAGAGATCGGTCCCACAATGTCAATAGCCTCTCTTTGAAACGACAGGCCGACAGTGCCCAGTGGTACGGGACAAACTCTGCCAGATTATTGTGCGTTGGCAAACGTGGCATGACATAACAATGCTATTAACGTCGTTTTGGACGCCTGTCCAAAAGAACCCCTCAGTGATTCTGGACACCGTCTTCTGAACCCCCTGGAGTACGACAATGATGGCGTCGTGTCCTAAACATAAAAGCATCGCTCGCTAATAGCGCGGTAACACAAGCTGTTGGGCCTGCCTTCCTGAGCTAAATATGCATTTCCTGTGAAGAAGACCATCTACCAATTGAAACTTATACGAGGTACGACTCCGTCTCCTTTTCTGCATTTCTTTTACTTTTTTCGAAGGAGGTTTGCATGTTTGAATTTTCTCTATGCTTAATAGCCATTTTGCTCGGTGTTACTTTCAGAAAAATCGCAACGGGAGTAGAGAGTGGCCTGCCACGTCCCTCTGGCTGTCGCTCGCGCTCGTATCTCTACTGCCGACGAGGAACAGACTCCACCATCAACTTGCTGGCCAGTCGTGCGCATTTCCTCGTTTTGATGCTTCCCAACGTCGATCATCCTCCACTCAGGATCAGTGTCATCGACGCTTCTTGCACCCGGAATGTTTCCCAAGATGAGATCGTAGATTGGTTGCTCTACGCATTTTGCCAATAGCTCTCCGGTATAACAGGGGGTTGACACTAAAAGCCTGTCTTCCGGCAGGTACCTAATCATGCTGTCAACCAGGGTGACAGGGGACGCTTCCCTTGTTAGGTCTTCATTCCTCACTAGGCTTCTTCAAACCAAAAACTGTATTGGCTCCACTGTCTCTAAGTACCAATATATGCAGGTCCCCTATTTGTCCAACCACCACTGGCATTGCTGGTTTCGACTTGGACGTTCCACTCTCCACGTCATTGTCCAGCCGCGTTTGCTCCTCTGTGACGTGTGGAATTTTGGCTGGTGTAATAAGTTCTTTCTTTAACTCAACAAAACATGAGGCTCGGTCCTGCGTTCCATATTGGTATTCTTCCACAGTATGCCCTCTACTGTTGCAACCTTGACATATGACCTGCGTCCTCTGGGCCGCACTGCTATATCCACAGTCAGCTGCATGATGTCCCACGCTGTTACAGAGGAAAAATCTGATTGGCACCTTAAACACCCCGCCTGAGGATCTTGGTTTTGCTGAATTTATTTCTGAAGCCTTCTGATTTTCGTCATTCCCGAGACCTTGAGCTACGAGAGAATCAGACGTAGGCATCCTACCAAACACATTCAGCACTACACCGACTAAACACATACTCAACGATATTGCCCATTCACAGTGCTCCCAACCTTGTCCTAAAGCTATCTGCTGAAATCATTGCAGATATGCATCCAAGCCACCTATTTTGTCATCAAAAGGAGCCATCAGCTTCCTTGGACAAACTTTCGTTGATATAGGCGCTCCTATTACTACATCGGAACCCCGATCGTCATCCGTGCACCCCTCGCATTCTCCGATCATCTGCTGCTTTTTCCACAGCAAAAACTCATTCTCTCGTTACGTTCTTCATATTTCAGGTTTCGCTGATTCCTTCGCTTCCTTCGCTTCTTTCGCTTCTTTCGCTATGATTTCTGCCTTTCGTTCCGCAGCTTCACAGGCTGCTTTACGCTCTCGTTCTGTGACTTCACGCGCATCTTCACGTGCCTGTGCTCTTTCATCTCTTAACCTTTTCACTTCTTGCTCATAGAGACTCATCGCCTGCTCTTTGCTTAGCCATATTTTGAGATCCAGCTCTAAATGTATTCGCCAAGTTCATACTGCTGTCGAGAAATCCGAATGGTACGTGAGAAATAGAAAATAAACAAGAAAATGTATCATGGCAGGCTCGCCACTTGTTTCAGTGTCAAAGATCTCCGCAGAACACTCCGGCCAAAAGCATGAACTAGAGATCGTCCGTAACCACACAGACGCACATTTAAAATAGACACACATAGACGCTAACACTAAAACAAAATTAACAAAAACTAACGCAACACTGAAAGACTAATGTTAGACTAGATGTTTCACACTAAGAGACAGCGCTGTGTTTTCTAGCTTACAGTTCGAAGCAGGCGATGCGTTTCGTGGGTCCAGGCTTCGGCGTCGAGGTGCCGTTCGGCTTGCAATGAGCTCGTCTGGTTGGATGCAACGGACGGCCTCCCGTTGAAACGTGAGCTAAATCAATGTCCCAGGTAGCACAGAAACGTTATCATAACGTTAAATATTTTTTTGAGCCTAAAGTTATAGAAAGGTAGTTAATGTCATTTTTTGTAGCGTTTCTAAAACGTTACTAATAAACGTTCCTATAATGTATGCCTAACAACTCAAATACAGATTTACTGCGTATATGTAACTCGAGGAAAACGTTATGCTAATGTAATAAATTAACGCTTAAAGAACTGCCGAACAACAGTCGCACTACTTACCGAATACCTTAATGAAGTTTTGTCTAAGCACTTAAAATGTTAGTGAAACGTTTAAAAAACAGTCAAACAGCAGTTCCACTATACTTATCCGAAACTTCTATGAAAGGTTCTCTAAAAGCTTAAGAAAATGGTAGTGAAATGCTTAATTGGTACAGACAGTTGGAGCCCAATTTTTAATTCTTGACACCAGAATTCTGTTACCTGTTTCTCTGAATACCGCTCAATGCTAAGGTTGGGAATCGTTCAAGGTCACCGTAAGCATACTGTCCCTAGTACTTTACCAACAATTGGAGGGATTCCATACTATAGTGAGCTCCATACTATAGTATGGAATCCCTCCAAATGCTGCTCCAAAGCGTTGGAGCAGCAAAATTAGCTTGTATTTAGCCACACCGGCCATCTTTGTCTTCTATCTCTCGAGCTCCCTCCAGCATTGCTGGGACACTGTGAATAAACCCACCTTCTAACCTTCTGGCTGTTTGACGGTGACATTGGGTGTTTTTCAGAAATAAGAATGGCAATCGAGGTCCCATGATTATGTTATGTTTACAATTAAATTTTTATTTGTGGTGGGTAAATGTCTCAACACAAAGAAATTGGCTTTAGTTTTGCATGATATGGTGTATGTTTCTCGGAAAAAAATCGTATACCTCTACAGGTGGAAAACGCCATTTTTTCCATTTCAAAAGGTTCCAAGTTTTAGCATACTGAAATTTTGTTATCTATTCTTTCTTGCCCACTAAATGTATGAAACTTTCTTATGGAAGTTATTAAACCCATGTTTTGCTGTTGCAGTTGATTTAGCAAAAAGCAAAAGTAAACGTTGTTTTATATGTAAAGTAAAGCAGTAAGCAATCGAGAACATTGCTCCAAAAGCAATACGCTACAAATTAGTCAATTTTTAAGCTTGAATACGGGCATGTTCTTTCATTTTTTGTTCAAATAGTTTCCTTCACTTCAAGGAAAATTGATAGCTCTTGACTGCTAGGTGTGTTATCCACAATGGAACAAATTTGCCCAAGATTTAAAAACAGCAAAAAAGCGCAACTTTGATTCCAATTAAAAAAAAAATCATCAAATTTTATGAACATCCCTCTCAATTAAGGACCATCATTACCTCTCAAATATTATGGCCTAAAAGAGTGCTGCATTATATTGTTTAACATTATAGAGATATGTATATAAAACTGAGGGCTGGTTTTGAAAATTGTCAATATTGAGCCCTACATTCTGGCATGATTTATTAAGTGTTGCAGTTGAAACGTTTTCTTATTTTTCAGGGCTTGTTCTCTATTTCTACAAAAATTGAAAGATTTAGAATTGTTTGTCCTTTCTCTATATTATTTAAAATCAGCCAAAATTCGAAATTATAAATAAACAGACAACCTTGACTCGAATTTAAGAAACTACTGCATCTTCTATATTTATAAAATTCGCCTAAAAAGAATCCCAAGTAAAATGTATTGTACTATGCAGAGTAAGATATAAAAGTAATTATATAACTGAGTGCATGTTGTCATTCCATAGAAGCGCTTATGGCTTCCCCTAAAGTACTAGGCGTCAAAAGTTCGATTTAGTATTTGCTGAATTTAGTTACTATGCAATATCCAAAGCCTTCTCAATGCTTATAAAGTCGTTTTCTGCTTGTTGGCAGTGTTTAAGCTTGCTTAAAACAGAATATATTCGCTATTTTTGGGAATTTCTTGGGAGAACACAAGTGACAGTTGAACTTTTTCTCTATCCTGTATTTTTTCGATGCGAAGTGCTGTGCTATTCAATGCAGTTCTTGATTATATTATTTAATTTCTCCTTTATGACAAAAATTGACAATACTCTATTCATGAAGACCATTTTTCCAATTTGCTCATAATTACTGTAATTGCAAAATTCTTTGCAGCATGATATTATTGTTATGTTTTTTCTTTATAGCAGCAACACGAATGAGCTGAGATGACGAACATTATTTTCGACGGAGCCATATAGCCGAGAAAAAAAGGTCAGACAACACGTACGGAGCGAAAGCGCCGTCCACTAAAACTGCACATTACAAAACGCTTTACAAGTTAGGCAGACGGCGGCTACATATTTGTATTGATACATGCTTAAAGATAGGAAGGAGCACAGCAATATATTATTTTCATGTAAAAGTCCAGGTGCAAAAAAAAGCAACTGCACGTTCACCAAAATCATTCAAATGCAAGTTGAAAACAGGTGTGAATCAGAATCTGAATATGCTAATTTCCACTGTCAACTTATCATTAATGAAAATCTCTTGCTGTGAAAAAATGTCAGAATTGTAAACGTCTCAGCTATCATTTTACTGAGCACAAAACGTTGAGAGAATTTTCCTCATACAGCAAAACATATAGGTGGAAGCAGATGTGCAGTATTTGGCAGTGGCCAAATCATAGTACAGACACCGAAGCAGGTGCAAGCAAGTGAGAAGCGGACACCACACTTTCATTTGCTGTACTTCCATGCAATTGACCTATAATGCTGAACATGCAACAACTAAGCATGGTGGGCTGTCAGCAAATGTGATCTTTCCCTGAAGAGCAAGTGTGAGTTTGAGGTAACATCTGGTAATGACAAAAAGTGCAAATGCTGGTAATTGTTCTTCAAAAAGAAATGACAAGTGAAAGTTGTGCACCAGTACCTGGAAAATGTGAGAACAATGACACATATGTGAATACTCTAAACTGCTTGCTTTTTAAATATACGGTCATGTTAGCCTGCATGCAAAAGTGATATTGTTACTTGCCTTGGCAGCAGTGAGCCGCGAGTTGCTAAAACGCTGCCAGTCAGCAAGCGCTCGAGCTATCTCGTCGTCTGTTGTACTACGGGTGGCACGGACAGCAGCTCGAAGCAACGTTTTCAATGATCAGGAACATCACTCTCTCGTATAAAGCTGTTTCTACAGAAGAAAAATGACAATGAAGTCAAGGTATACTCTTACCGAATACAATGCGAATGATGGCCAGATTTCCTGCTCTCTTATTTCCTTTCCTTCCTGTCCAGTTGTACTGAACGGCAACATCATCAGAAACTAATTTTCTGAACACCCGCCTTGTTGTACTGGCAACATCTGTTCCACCAATTTGGCCCACACCCTTCACCTGAAAGTAAGGAAGCAACCAAAAATGCAAACATGTCAAATCCCTTCTATTATTTTTGAATAAGAGTCAGATGAAGGAGGATATTTGACTTACTAGTGCAGCAAAGGTTGCTGCAGCTTTCGTGCTTGCTTCCAGGATATCAAGCTCTTCCTGCGTCTTCACTGGGTAAACAGGCATGTCATCCGGCGCAACCATATCTGCGGTCTGTGGCTCACTGATGACCTTAGCAGCTATTTTTGCAAGTACAGCTGCCTGTCGTGCTTGCTCCACCTTGATTAGCTCGAGCTCCCGGATAATTTTGAACAGAGCTAGAAAATAGAGAGTGGCTAGGGCTATGAGAGACAGCTAAAATAGATATAGAGAAAAGCTGACTACTGCGAGTTTGTGATCTGTAAGTTTCAGAAAAATTTGAAGCAAATTTAAATGTAACATATATAGACAGGGACAATATGTGTAAACCAATTATGAACTAGGACAAATGTTTGTTTTTGTCACTGCTGTCATGCTCACATTCTAAGCAATCTACAGTACAATTTTTAGGCAAGTATTAATGCTTTTATGTAAGTAATTAACATTTCCTAATTTCTGTCTGCATGATAATCTAATTTTGGTGACCTCAATAAAAACAAAAATAATATGGTTTCCTGTGCTTATCATAAAGGCACTAAGTGCAGAAAAAAATAAATAATTTAGTATCAGTACATATCACTGACCTTGGAATGCTCCCAGAAGTGACCTTTAGGAATATTACTTGCAGTATTGCAAGAAATCATGCACATGCTGTTATATAGAAACATGAAGCTTTGCAACTGCCGTTTTAGTAAATGGAAATATGTACGATTTTTTTCATCACTCACCATGGCAATCTGCAAAGCAAGTAGTGGAGACTGTTGATGATGGTGTTCTTTTTGCTGTTGCTTTCGAAATGATTCGTTTGTTCTTAGTGGGCACCCGACTTCTTGGAGGATAACTTTCCTGGTGCTTGCAGAAAAGGTTTCCTCCAGAGCACATTTCTCGCAACTGTAATACCCACCGTGGCCCTTGATACACTTCAAGAATGCCCTCGATGGTGCATCACAAATAAATGCACACAGTTTCACTGCGCACTTTAGTGCACCTTCAGTTGTACCTTCTGTCTGCAGGGTACTCATCTCGGCAATGAAATCGTCCAGGTACTCCTGCACGTTGTCGGGTTTTGCATTGCCTACAAACAAAGCATTAACAAATGGCTGTAGCTTGACTTTCTCTGCACCTGATGCTAAAATGGGCCAGAACTGTTTTGTTGAACTCTTTGATATGGGGAGCCCATCGATATTTACCAGCAGTGAAATTGTGTCTCCAGCGATGCTACCACTGCTGCTACCGTTTGTTGAAAGGTTGTTTTGATTCCAAAGTAATGGTAAAATCCTGATCCCATCTCTTTCACATTGCAAGTCCTTGGCGTTTTGAGGAGGGTTGTCGCATCACCAGGCAGTTAAGGGTGACCGTGCCTCTTTATGCTTTAAGGAGCAAAGTAATATGTGGTACACAAGCTTTTGTATAATGGGCCCATGTTGCCAGTTCGCTGGCCAAGCTTGGCTGTTCTTCAGTTGTACTGAGCGTGTCATGTCTGATTTCTCCAGCCTTGGAGCTGCAGCTAGGCTCTACAGACTCTATGGATCCTGACTCATACGAAGCATTTGGTGCTCTGATGTCGAGGTGACCGTCTTCAGCTTGTTTGCTAGCATTTCCGCCCCTTTGAATGGAATTCGAAGCGGTCGGAAAAATGCCTGAAAGATATTCTTGAATAATTTCTGAAACTCTTTTCTTAACATTCCGCTCACTCAGTTGATCTATAGGGCGCCTTGAGCGCTTCATCTTTTTTTCTGCTATGACGGCGCACCAAGCAAAGGGAAAAAAGACAGCATCTGAGAACAAACTAAACCATGATAACTCTGCATCTGGACGACGACCAGAAAGTCACTCACATCGCTGGATGTGCTGTATGGGAGCTTGGATGCTAATGTTCTCCGAGTGCAGCGGGACGACATAGGCCGTCGCCTTAGCTTTGCCTAAATGCGTAAATAATATTTAATGAAGCACAGAAAAATTGGGGAGTACGACACCGACCGTACCTTCGAAGTCAACTGAATCGCACACCCGTCGCACTTTCGCAGCCTTCAAGTTGGTAGCAGACGATCAAGATACAGTAGAGGCGAGAAATTAAAAATAAATGGTTGAATGATAAGAAGGAACTAGAAGAATACATTTAGTGCAAAAATCGGCTGGTTTTTACAACCGCTGCAACAAAATAGGCTATTGAAACTATTATGGTGATACATCGACAACCCCCGCAGACCTGTGATCTGCTTCCAGTCTGTCAACACTGACCGACTGTTATCGTTAGATTTCGTTTTCATGAACCGTGATATAACCGTGAACTCGGCAGCTGCACCAGAAAAAAAAAGACCTTCTTTGAGACAATTTTTATTTGCAGTTTTTTTTTCTGCTTTTTTTTTCATATCTATGTGTGTGATCGCCCGTTGAAAAAGGTATGGCCTCATCGCCATCGCCACACATGAGACCGACGAGCCGACGATACGGACAGGGGGATTTTTCGCGGTGTAGTAAGTGTGGAGCTTTTGGTGTTGTGTTCCGCTTTTGTCTACTGTTCGTCCGTACCGCAGCTTTCAGGCGCTTCGGTGAATGGCAGTTACAGTGCCGGAAACATGTCAACAGCACGAAATTTATTTATGCGTGCGTAGTAGTTGTTGCTAGGCGGGTCGGTCTACAACAGACGAAGTGTCACTGTTGTCCAAATCTGTGTCGAAGGTTCGCAATGAATTCTGCCAAGAAGAATTCTGTGCCTTTTGCCGAAGTTGCGTGCTTCCTACATCTTGCGAGTCGTGTATTGAACTGCTTAGCACTGTGTGTTGAGGCAGTCACTCCGTTGAGGCAGTACAAAATGGCTCAGCCCGGTTCATCTTAAATAACGATCAAAGGACAGCCAGCGTTACTAATATGAAAGCATACTTACATCTCCCGCTGTTATCTACTCGAAGAAAACTATCCCGCCTCTCACTTTTTCACAAAATATACTACCATAACTCCACCTTGCGTTCCTCATGGGTTCAGCCACCATCCTACATTTCGTTTCACCGTAACCATAGTCAAAAGGTAAACATTCCGCACACAAACACAGTTGCCTATTTTAACTCCTTTCTTCCCCGCACCTGTAATGATTGGAATAACCTCTCTGCATCACTAACAAGTATAACTGAAGAACAAAAATTTAAATCCGCGCTGCAATCTTTCTTTTTTGCCTAGTTTTAAAACTTACTGTATGGTTATTTGCATAACATCATTGTATACTGTTGCTTATTATATTTTTATATTATATTTTTATATTGTTGTTTTTAACACCTATGCCGTTTTCCTAAATTTCCTAAACTGCACGTGTACCTTGTTCGTTTTTATTTGCTTTGTTTTTCAGATTTGTACGCTTTCGTTAACCTTCTGTTTTATATATATATCCTGTATGCGCCCCTCCCCTCTGTAACGTACAACTGTACCCTGAGGGTATTATAAATAAATAAATAAATAAATAAGTAGTGAGTCAGGACCAGCTTTCCATGACGGCGAACTAGGCGAACAAACGGTGTTAACACGGTAGGTTAAATGCCCCTTCTTTTCGAAAATCCGGTGTCCGCGTCGACCGCCGGCGTTGTGAGCGAAAAATCTTGAGCATCGCGCTGGCAGACGGCAGCTGGTAAGGGAGCTTGCACGAAACGCTGAGAGCGCCATTTTCCTGTACAGTGCAGCAGTCGACCGTGGAGCGGGCCGCGCATAGCGTCAAAGCGATAGTGGACTGTAATAGCCGAACGCACACTAAAGCACAAAAGGCGAAGTGCGGACGAGACGACAGCGGCTTTTTCAAAATACCAAATGGTATGCTCGCAGGAATGCGCAAGACCGGGAGCGATCGGAACGTCGCAGACGAGAGTGGCTTGCGAGCATCAACAGACGTGGCATTCATGTCATTTAGTGCCTGGCTTTTGCTATTGCTTATTACTGGGTGTTTGTAAGCAGCAAGCGGAAGGTGGGAGAAGGTGCATCCGCTCATTTAACAGCCTTAGCCACGCGTATTTCGCACGCAAATTCACTGCCCAGCACAGGCTAGACTGCACTGATTGTACAGCGCGACATGCTCTGCCGTGTTCACGCTCATAAATTTTGTGACTACCTAGGACACGCAGGCACGATCATACACCCTGGTTTATAAAGGGCTTTATATGTGGGCTGGTAGCTTACGATATCACTTCGTACCCTCAAATGCAGAGCTTAAGTGCCCCCCAACATTTTTTTTTTCAAACACACGCAGTACCCGCTACTATCATTCACTTAAGTGCTGCTGAATGGGAAGCGACGTGCAAGGTAACATTTTTAGAAAATTTAGCTCGTTTTCAAAG
Organism: Amblyomma maculatum; assembly: GCA_023969395.1. Taxonomy (NCBI): domain Eukaryota; kingdom Metazoa; phylum Arthropoda; class Arachnida; order Ixodida; family Ixodidae; genus Amblyomma; species Amblyomma maculatum. Next base: position 184,647 of record JAJIZL010026466.1, read on the forward strand.
TAAGCGGTTAGAATCTTGTGTGCAACATATCGCCCTATCACAGCAGCATCCGCCTAGTGCTGGCCATTTAGCTGCATTTCAAAGCTTGATATGCTTGCCAAAAGGAAAGTAAATCCCGTGTAGCGAAGAAATAATTTTGTTCCATATGCTGCGTAAAACAAACACAGCTTGGTTAGCAAGGGCACGAAAAATTTGTTTACAAAGACAATTGGTGGTGGGATTTGTGCTGGCATCACAAAAATGGCACTGCGAACATGAGAGGTTTGTAGTCTTTGCTGATATTTTGAACATGTGCAAAGGATTTCCCTGGATCTTTACTCGGACTGTATACTTTTGGGAAGGCCCGAGCCGCTTGAGATTTCAAGGTAACCGCAACAGGGACTCCTGACGTTCCCTCATCTATCAAATTGGTGGTTGAGTTCCTATGATTCTTGGCTGCCGGGAGATCAAACCCTTACCATTAAAGCCAGTTTTCTCTGGAAGTGATAATGCCCTAGTGCTTTGCGATGTCACCATAAAAACAGCCCTCAATGGTTGAAATCCTCACCCTGTGGCGCTGTTATCAGGCAATTCTCTTCAGGACTATTATATGTGGAATAGTGCCCCAACTCTCATAAAGTTGATTAGCATTATAGATCGTGAAATTACCTGAGAAAGCAATTCAAAGGGCTAACAAACACCAGGAAAGGACAGTACAGCACTTGTGCACTTCCCCACTCCATCTGCAGTTTCCACTGTTTCCAAGGTGTTGAATTAATGTATTGTGTATGTGACAGAACAATATCGCCAATATGTGAAAGTAGCCAATGCTCAATTATACTACAAGTAAAAATGGGAAAGCTGCAATGCATTCCAAGTGTGTGCACCTCTTATGGCAAAGCATTTAGCTTGCAAATTAATCCTGCATGCTCCACTCCTAAGCTTTGCTACAACAAGGACAGTGGGCAGATCTGCAAACGGAGCATTTATATAGGGGCCAGCTTTATGCTATGCAAGCACAAACTATGAACCATTTCTGGGTGCAGATCAAGAAGGCCTGCTAAATGCTTGATAAGGTGCTCCTGTCCAGTGACTTCACGCTGGTCACTGTTGGTGTTGTAATTCTTGTAGGCTTACAACTGCTTTGAGGTCACTGGGACTTTTTGAAGTTAGTGGTGCTACGGAGCTTGTCCTTCAACTACTCATTTTTCTAACAGCCCCTTCATATATTAAAAGTGACTGGATTTGCAGGGCTCAAAGCACATAATTGTCTCCAGGACAAGGCAATGCAAGAGTAGCTTCGTTAGTCTTGAAATCACTCGACACTATAAGCAGACTCAAGTGCAAAAGATAGCTATGTAATTCATGGTTTAATAATTCGGCACGTGAGTTATTTCTGTAAGTCTACTTAAAGTGTGCGAATATTGATTAGGTGTTATCAGGTGAGTACTTTGGAATTATGTCAAGTGTGAGGATTAGAAATAAGGCAGATGCCTTATTGCTAATCCTGCATCTACCTGTGAATGTGTGAAATAGGAAGTACACACAGTGGAGCCAAAACGGTGCAAACAGCACCTTATGAAACGCTTTCTGTGACAAGTTACTGCATCAGCAAAGAAGCTCAAAATGCAGCTACACAGTCATCAGGAGAAGCACTGTTGTGTAAAGACTGCTACAATGTGTGTTTATCTCACAAGCTGCATGTCAGATATATATGTGACCTATACAAAGCTCCTTCAAGTTTCCAGACTTTCAATAGTAGGCTGGCAAATGTGTTCTTGCACTCAAAATGATACCCATCATGCTCACTTTTGTTGGTTCATAATTTCCTTATTCTCTTTCTTGAGCATGCTGTAATGTCAGGCATGTTTCTACATTAATGGTAAATGAGTGCATGAAAGATGAAGATGGCAGAAAAGAAAACAGTAAAAGCACTGTATTGTGCTATCTTCCGTGAACTCTTCGTTTTTTTTTGTGCTTGTCTACCATTAACCATTAATACATACCAACTAGCCGAACTTCTGGAGCTAATTGTCCTATGCGACTTTCTTGTGACTCAGCTTATGGTGGCAGTGTTTGTGATAAAAATGCTAGCTCGCCCTAATGTCATTGCTGGGCGAGTCTTTTTGTGCCACTCTGCGTGTTGAAAAAATTCAGGTTGGCATGTTGGGCTCTTGGATGACGCACAATTTGTATAACTGAAAGGCAAGGGTATTAACACCTTTGCGTCCCTGTATGGGAATGCAGGGGGCGTAAATTTTGTGCAGCCTACTGTGCAAAAAAGGGAGTGAAAAGCGCCGTCATGATTGTTTCAAAACACTCGCCTTGAGCAACGTTATAGGGCAAATGACACCATTCTACGCGAAGTAAAAGCAATCCTGCCTGAAAAGTGCGGCAAAAATGGACATGGCTTCATTGTGTGGAGCTAACCGTTATTTCTTCTTATTTTTGTAATCTTGGACTGTTAAGAATCTGCGGTGATGAAAACATTCGCATTTATTTATCGGAGGAAGGGCCCGTAACTTTAAAATAGTGGCTATCATCCTTGTCACGAGCATATTTAGCTTTGCATGCACTTCCGAACGTTAGCATTCCTGTTGGGGACAGGGCGCTTCAAGGGCAACCTCTGCTGGGATGCTCCTTTTAAGAGTGTTAGGCGTCACTTTCTTAATTTGTGTGCCCTGCTGTGCAAACAGACAACAAAATACGCCGTTTTGAATGCTTCAAAACATGCCACATTCGGAAGTCGACATACTCGACTTCCTTATAGCTCTGTGAATGTCAAAATGCTTAAATGCTTACGGCCATGCGAAAGGAGTAGAATTTCTGCTCGTTTTGTCAACACGATTATCTAAAGCATGTATTATGCTTGAGAAAGCTAACCGTCCCAACTGAAAGCTGAAGGTTCTCTCTTTTTTATCGGAAGTAACTGTTTAAGAACATATCGTTACTCAGCGGTATTCGCTGGCCGTGCTGGCGAAAAAGAAGTGCGACAGACTCCCAGAAGAAGAAGACGCAGACGAGTGCTTTGCTGTGCGAGTGCTGTGCTGTGACCATCCTTATATATGACGTTATATGAGCTCGATGCCTGCATAGCTGCTTGGCATCGAGCTTGTTAGCACGTTAGGGCACCGCTACGAGCAGAAGGCGTGATTCGGCTAAGTATTGGGCGGCTAGTCCTCTTTTTCTGTTTTCCCCTGCGCATTTGCGCTTTTCACCGTGTTGATAACGCTCGCAGAGAGATTGTAACTGTAAAGTGATGTCTACGCAGTCTCCCGGCCAGGGGCGCTCCCCCTGGTCGGCTTTCATTACTCCTCAAGATCTACCTCTGGAAGCGTTCCAACGATCTGGCGTTCCAAACATTCCTGTGGCGCTAGTGCCCAAGGATGGCGGATTTATTAAAATGAATAATCCTGGGACTGTTCGAGCTGCTCTCCAGGCAGCCTCTACCCTGTATGACTCAATCACAGAAGTGAGGCAGTTTGGGCGCGGCGGGATACTGTGCCGATCTCCAGATCTCAATTGCGTGAAGGATCTGCTTAAATGCAATTCATTTGGATCGCTTCAGGTGAGCAGCTTTATCCCTACTCATCTTGCATGCACAAAGGGATTAGTCCGAGGAGTAGACTCTTCTTTAACTCCAGCTGAGACCCTCGACCTTCTTTCGGCGGCTGGTGTGATAGCGGTGTATCGTTGCAGCCGGGAGGTTAATAATACGCGGGTACCAACAGAGTCGGTGATTGCCACATTTGCGGGAACTTCATGCCCGTCAGAGATAAAAGCATGGCCATTGATCTTCCGTGTGGATCCTCTTAAATCTAAGCCACTGCAGTGCACTAATTGCTGGCGATATGGTCACAGTGCTCGTGGTTGTAAGTCCTCCGTGCGGTGTTCCAAATGTGGCGATGGTCATCATTCGTCATCTTGTTCACAACAAAACGATAAATGCTGCCTTTGCGGTGGAGCCCACGCTGCAAACTCCTTGGAGTGTCCATCTCGAAAACAGGAGCTGCAAATTCTAGAGGTAATAGATAGAAAACGCTGTTCGCGTCTTGACGCTTTAACAGAGGTTAAGGAACGATTACACGGTTATGCAGGTGTATCAGCCCGATCAGGTGTGCCTCTGGATGCATCAATCTCAAAGGCGATAATGACTGCAGTAGAATCATCAATGACTAAAATGGTCGACCGAATAGTTTCTACTGTCACAGAGTGTTTTTCTAACGTTCTGGCAGTTCAGCTAACGCAAGCCCTGCAATCAGGAACAGCCCCTTTCATAGCAAATATGCCCTCTGAAAGCTCTCAACCGATTGAAAGCACTGCTGTTGCTTCGCCTAACAGGGCTGCTCCTCCAGATGACGATGAAAACATTAATGACGCAGAGATGGTAGAATCAGATGTAAGAATTTTAAAACGGTGTGGCTCTCCCATGTCCAATCATTCTTCTCCGCGGTCCCAACCAAAATCGAAGAAACATCAGCATACATTAAAGCCAAAGGATAATATTTTGGGGCAGGCAGTTGCGGCTGCCAAGATTCCACAATCATAGGGGCACTAAGAGTTATCCAGTGGAACTGTCGTTCAATTCTAACAGCTTCAACAGATTTAGTTTACATTTCTTCTCAATATAATCCACATATAATTATTTTGCAAGAAACTTGGCTAACAGCTGAAAAGCATTTCTATTTACAAAATTATAATTCATTCAGACAAGATCGCCAATCAAAAGGAGGAGGTTTAATTATATTTGTCTGTACAAAATTCTGTCACAGGGCTAGGATTTCTTTCCAGTTATCTTCTATAGATTGTGAGTTATTGGCCCTAGACTTTGAAATTCCAGGGCACTGTCCGTTTTCATTAGTGAATGCTTATTTCCCTAGCGGTGTACAAGATACAAAACCTCTAGATCTGCTATTAGTTAATTGTCGAAACTCAGTTCTTCTGGCTGGTGATTTTAATTCGCATCATGTGTCATGGGGCTACAAGACAGATAGTTGTGGCAAGCGTCTTTGGGATTGGGTAACAAATAACAACTTTTCCTGTAGAAATTCGGGTTCGGCCACTTTTTTAAGAAAACACAGTCATTCTGTGTTAGATTTAACTTTTACCTCTCCCAGTCTCTTCGTTAATAATTGGTCAACACTTGATTGTGGCACCTCTAGTGACCACATACCGATTGCGTTTGAGGTTAATCACCCTGTAACTCCAGCGACTTCTCAGTTGAGGTCATTTATCAACTATAATAACTTTCAGTCAAGGTTACGCTCTAATCTTGAATCATTGACTAACACGGATAAAGAACAAAAATCAAAACGCTTATGCTCGGTGATTGAGGATTGCCGTAAGAAGTCTGAGATCTTGGTACGGAGCTCAAAGGTGAATACTTCAGCTGTTTGGTGGAATGCTGATTGTTCCCGAGATTACAGACGTAGAAAGGCGGCATGGAAAAAGCTTCTCCACAACCAGTGCCCGAAAAACTGGCAGGATTACAAGTTCATTGCAGCTACATTTAAACGTACAGTTGCAAAAGCGAAGGACGAGTATGATGCAAAGCATTTTGATTTCCTCTCTAAATCAGGCAATCGAACTGCACTTTTTGGTTTTTTACGCTCGCGGAAAAAGATTCCGCAAGCACAAAATCTACATTCCTTTATTTTGACTCCCCATGAAGCAATAGACACAATTGAAAAAATTGCCAAAGGACTGGAGAAACGTTTCTCGTCTGCACTACCTTCGGGCTCGATATCTGTAATGCCAATGGAACCTGTTAATTATGATCCTCAAATTTCCGTTTCTGAGCTTACTCCAATAGTTATGAGATTACCAGCCGCTGCTCCCGGTCCTGATAAAGTAACTTCAAAAATGTTAAAAATTCTTTTTGACGAGTCACCTCAGACGTTATTAGAGCTAGTAAATTATTCCATTAAACATGCTTGGATACACCCAGAATGGAAACTTGCCAAAATAATTCCTTTACTTAAGAATAAAGGCGGTGCCTTGTCTATTGATAATATAAGACCAATTGCATTAACATCAAACATTGTAAAATTAATTGAAAGAGTCATACTTATACGTGTTTCGGAATTCATGAATAAAGAAAATATCCTCAGTCCTTGCCAAATTGGTTTCCGTCAAAAGTGTTCCATCTGGAATGCGCATGCTGATCTCGAGAGTCGAGTTCTTCTAGCGCGGCGCCAAAAAATGCACGCTGCCTTGATAACGCTAGATATAGCCAAGGCCTATGATAGCGTTGAGCATAGCATTCTATTGCAAAAATTAAAATCTCTTCACTTTCCACATTATTTAGTAGCCTGGATATCCGAATTCCTCCAAAACCGAGAGTTTTACTGTGCATTAAATGGCGTCCATTCTGGCAGATATAAGCAAGCCAGGGGAGTGCCGCAAGGAGCAGTCCTTTTACCAGTCCTTTTCAATATACTACTCAGCTCAATACCTGTTAATCATGACGTTCGCACTTACGTGTATGCTGATGATATTGCGTTTTTTGCAACTGCATCGGATATTCAATCCCTTTATCTCCACTTGCAAACGTACCTAAACTCTATTGAGAATTGGTTGTGTGGCTTGC